>PVJA010032220.1:0-24277 GCA_004027025.1 Myocastor coypus | reverse complement strand
CTTCTAACAGTTTGGGGATAGGATACTGCACAAAGTTCTAGTGTGTTGTGTACATGGACAGAGTCTATGGACAGTCCATGACACTTACTGGTGGCCAGGTGTCACTTGCAGGATTGAGCTACTGCTATTTCCTTGACATCCACCCTGTAGAACCGGACAGAATCATGATGCTTAGGGTGCAAGGAAAGTCCATTTGCAGAATATGTTGATGGACATATTCTGCCACTGTATACAAAAGAATAGTTGGAAGGCTGTTTTTGTATACCTCTTTTTCTCCCGTGTTTATAATTATTTGCCCCATTTGTTGAGTTCTTTCCATTCTCCTTCATGGAGTTGAGACCATTTTGATTCCTCTCTAGCATATCTTTTAGCAAACTGTGCAGGGTTGACTTTGTCATCACGAAATCCTTTGTTGTTCTTTGTCCTGGAAATATTTCACTTCTCCATTGAACTTGAAAGAGAATTTTGCAGGGTATAGCAGTCTGGGCTGGAATTTGTTTTCTTGTGGAACTGGGGATTGAACTCAGGTTCTTGTGCTTGCCAGGCAAATGCTTAGTCTACTGAGCTATCTCTCTAGCCTCTTGGAATTTGTTTTCTTGCAAGACTTGAAGTACTTTGCTCCATGCTCTTCTTGGTTTGTAAAGACTTGATGGGTTGTAAAGAGAAACCTGCTGTTATTCTAATGGGTTTTCCTTTAAACGTGATCTGTTTCTTTTCTCTAGTGGCTTTTAGTATACTGTTCCTGCAATTAATTTCTGGAATCTTGATCATTATATATCTGCGTGTGGTTTTAATTGGGTTGATGTTATTTGGAGTTCTATAAGCTTCAATTCCGTGAATCATGTCAAATTGTTTCTCCATGTTTGGAAAGTTTTCTGATATTACTTCTGTCCATATTCTTTTTATATAATTTGTATTGACTCCTTTCTCATTGATGCCTATTAGTCTCACATTATTCATCTTTGCATCATCTTTCAGATGCTGAATTATTTTTTCTTGCATTCTAGTTGCTATTAAGAGATCTTTTCTTACCGTCTTTAGAAGCACTTAGTACTTCTTTTATTATAGGTATTATTTCTTTTTTTAGTTCAGAATTTTTTTCTGATCTGATTTCCTCTATGCTTTTCTGTGGTTGTTTCTTTACTTCAGATGCTATTATTTCAGAGATTTCAGGTGTGTGATTTCCAGTTTCTTTTATGCTATTCTCTCCTGTATTTGTTCTGGGTGGGCTTAGGGCCTGAGAGTGCATTTCGCTCCTTCTCTTTGTCATTTTGTATAGCCCTGCCTTCTGACCTTTGGTGTGGAGCTTTGGTAGAGTTCTTACCTTAGCGCCAGGTCCAGCTCTACCAAGTTCAAACTCATCTAGCTGGGTGTGACTAGAGTCTGGCTGCTGTGCTCCCCTTTTTCCTGCTGCAACCTTTGGGGTTGAACCTGCTGCATCACTCTGGCAAGATGCTCTGCTCCTCGATCAGCTGGGTGGGTCTTTCCTCTACCCTCTACAAGGAGTGCTGCTGCAGGGTTCTACACTGGGTCTGTCTGATAGATGAAGTTCCACTCACGTGCCAGGCTTGGGTGCTGGGTTGAATGAGTTTCTCGTGGGCCCTGCGCAGTTCCACTCATGTGGACCTGGACTCTGGCTTGATTGGAAATCCAGAGGGCTATGGGTGGTCTCACTCACACACTGGGCCTAGGATGTGTTTCGAATCCCTTTTTAACCTTTGGAAGCAAGCCTCAAACAACATATTATTTATCATCTCACTTGGGTCATTCACATATATCTAGACCAGAAGGCATTAAAGGTTAGACATACAATACCATCATATCACCTAAACTTAATAATAATTTCTAAATGTTGAGTATTTAGATAGTGCTTAAGTACTCAAATTGTGGGTTTTTTTTGCATTTACTTTTGCTCAGTTTATTGCACATTAAAAAATCAATTTAACTCTTCCATTAGATTGCTAAATGCAGATTTTAAAGATCACAGTGATGACAGAATTGGTGCATGCTTCATCATTATACATCTGCTAATGAGCACAGATATTAGCACCACACTGAGTTCATATTTAGTATGGATCATCTGTCATGTAGAATAACACTTCTGGTTCGTTTGAAGCCAGAATCTGTAGGTGGCCCTAGAGGGACTCCTTGGCTGCTTCTGCTGGTTAGTTATGAAACACCTTAAACATGTATAGACATTATTTATGTTGTACACTTACCCATAGTAAAACAGACACCAAATGAGGTAAACAGTTGGACAAGATATGGTTCTTGAAATAGCTAAACATCAAAGTGCATTTTTTGTGACCTTTTTGTCCTAAGCACATTTTAAAAGACAAAAAATATTAAGGTGTAGAAGGCTACAACTATTAATACATGTATCTTATCATCTAGGGGAAAAGCTTCATGTTAGACAGTCCTGTGAAACTTGCAACCCCAATAAATCCACAACTGCAACAAGTGGTTCAAAGCCCACTGTGTTTATCTTTGTCATATTGGAGACAGTGCTTTGACTCTTACCTCTCTCAAGTGGGATCTTTCTCAAAGGCCAGCTATTTGTTCAATACTACTCATGGAATAATACTTGTGCACTCTTATCCCCCTCACAGCCAGGGAAGCTATGACAGCAATTGCTCTTTTAGCCCCAATAGTAATGTTAACCCTGTATGTACATGGATTATGTTGACTTTCTAAGAAGTCTGTGCTTACAGTTCTCTGAGCAAAAGGCTGGAGAAGAAAACCAATTCTGATTAAGAAAGAATAAACTGATTCCATCTTTCCTCCCAAGCTAACCATTCATACAATCACCGCGGGCACTTTAAGTGAAGGTGTGATGCTCTCCTTCCACTGAACACTCCATCAGGCTTCAGCAGAAGTCACTCTTCTCAGACTAAGAGTGTCACCGCATATATTGCTAAGCTTGAGGCAGAGGCTAAATGGTTGGTAAAAGCATGGAAGTATAAATCAATGTTTCCTTATTCATCACTGTTGTGGTGCAATTTTTAAAAGGCTGAGAACTTGGAGAGGTCCCTCTCCATCTCAGCATAGTGCTCTTGCAACCACTGTAGGGCTTTCTGGTGCTCTTCATCCATTTTGGTTTGGTGGTGGGGCTGTTCTTTCAGGAGCTCCTCCTACTGAAGTTCACTCTGTGTCTCACTAGTTACCCAAGTAGTCATTATACATCTTTCTTCATTTTTGTTCTCTCTGTTGGAATCAATAGACAGAGTCATTTGCTGCTTGCAGTCTCCGGAAAACTTCAAGTTGCTCTCCATCCCATCTCTGCACCGAGGAAGAGTATGCTCACTTGTTTCATGGATCATATTCTTCAGATTTCAAAAACTCTCAGTTCCCGAAGACCATATTTTTCTTCAAATTCCTTTAAAAAGTAACGGGTTTCACCTCAAATAACTGGCCTGTGATCCAAAAGCCTTCACTAAATCTCTCCAAGATCGTTGATAATGAGATGAGCTGAGTTCGCAGTCCCCAGAAAATCCCTTTTCTCACCACCGCTGCTACCCGGAGTGGTCTCACAAATCTCAAATTGTTTTAGATACAAATTTTAAAATTATTTGAATCATTGCCATAGAAGATTTTCTGTGATTTTCTTTTAAATTTTCTTTTAATCTGGACCTCTCTTTCATCTTGTACTTTTTCTTTGATATTTGTTTGTTGTAAAAGGCAAGATATTTAATATGTAGAATTGTCCAGTATGGATTTTGTTGAATTGATTTCCATGGTATTTAATGTATTCCTATAGCTTTATTTTCCTGCGAGTTTGTTATTTGATCTAGAAGCAAACTAAAGTGTGACCTGAAGGTAGTAAAAGCAAGAGGAATACCTAGGCGCTGGGGTATTCTATCAGGAGTAATACTTCATTGACTCATTAATATTTGAAAGGTCTCTTGAATGGAGTAAGTCACACGGGGCAGAAGATTGCAGCTACTTTCTTTGCTGTGTGATTATAATTATTTGAACTGTTTTCCTGTTTGCAATAAGAGTGACGATAATTGAATTCGTGACTTCCTATTTGATATTTCATATTGTGTCTCATGGGTCCCATTTCATTATTATTATACTGATAGAAAGCTATCAAGTAAGCTCAGCTGGTTTCTTCGCCAGGAGATGAGCTTTGCTTTTCTCTCTCATGCGTCCCAGTTATCATTGTAGTGACCACATACAATAAAGCAAGAAGGCGAATTCTGTTGTGTATAGATGGGTTTCAGTCTTGCACATAGGAGAAGTGAATGCTACACAGTGTGGAGTCACGGTGATGCTCCTGTCTCAGCCTCTCTAGTGCTGGTATTACAGGCATGAGCCACTATGCCTAGTTCCAGGGTGGCAGGACATGCAGTATCCTGAATCGAAATCAGGGTCTTGTTCTTGCCAAGCAGGCACTTTTGCCTTTGAGCTATATCCCTAGCTCTAATTTTTTTAAAAAATTTTTTATTTGGTACAGGGTCTCACTATACAGTTAGTACATCTAGTGATCCTCCTGTCTCAGCCTCCCCAGCCTTGGGATTACAGGCTTACACCACTATGCCTAGTTTCAGTGATCATCATGGTGCTCTTGTGGTTCTCGGGCCCTCATGGCATGCAGTATCAGAGATTTAACTTGGGACCTTACACTTGCAAGGCAGTTGCAGACTGCTGACCAACCCTAAATCTCTCTCTCTCTCTCTCTCTCTCTCTCTCTCTCTCTCTCTCTCTCTCTCTCTGTCTCTTTCTCTGTCTGTCTGTCTCTGAATTTGGTACAAGCTCCTACTACACAGCTCAGATTTGTAGTGATCCTCCTGTTTTCAGCCTCCCCAGTGCAGGGATTACAAGTGTGTGCTACTATACCGGGTCTGGGTGGCTGGTTCAGTGTGCCTGGGGGTGGAGTCAGCCCAGTATGTGGTGCTGGGGATTGAATCCTTGTTCCTGCACTTAACTAAGCAGGCACCTAGTCAACCCAGCTATCTTGCTGGCCCTAAAAAAGGATTTTTTAATTTAATTGTTCAAAGTATTTTTTTCCCCACAAATCCTATTTCTAGGGAGTAAATAACTACTGAAAAATATTGAAAATACTATTATCTGTGAAGGAGACTATCCCTGAAAGCAGTTTTTTTTTTTTTTTTTAAATTAGCATTTAGTCTATCAAGAGATAACATTGGTTGATAATGGAATATATCACCAAAGAAGTAACCATTTATGTATCATCAAAATAATTTGTATTAAAAGAAATTTCATTAAGAAAAGAGCTTAAACTTTGTTACATTAGATGTCTTTTACCATGAAGCACTTTGAAAAAATTTGGTAGAGATGTATCTAAAAACATTGCCATAATAATAACGGCATCAAAATTTTGGGGAGCGCATGGATTCATTTGTGTTCCTCCCAAATGCACCGATTGGAGTTCTGAGCCGCAAAATGTCAAAATATGGATTTATTTGGGAGCAGGTCCACTGCAGTTGTAGTTAACTAAAATGAGATCCTACAGGGACGTGGTGGGCCCCTAATCTAATAGGACTGGTGACCTTATAAAAGGAAAGCTATGTGAAGTGACACAGACAGACACGTAGGGACAACAATGTAAAGTTGGGAGAACAACTAAAGCCACGGGATGGCAGATATTAGCAGCTGGGCAAGAGGCATGGAATAGATTTTTCTGAGTCCTCCATGGAACCAACTTGACACCTTGTTCTTGGACTTCATGCCTTCAGCACTGCAAGGCAGTGAATTTCTGCTGTTCAAGCTGCTCAGCTTGCTTTGTGGGATTGATACTGCTGGGAAGGCCAGTGAGAAAGGAATGTACTCTGAAAAATGAGTAGGCAGGAATGAATAGTTGGGGTAAAGTACTGGTCAATGAGTGGTGACATTTTAAAGTGAAAAACACCAGTGTTCACAACTTGAGAGCGGAGTCTGAGGTCTTGAGTCTCCAGATCTTGCTATCCCTCAGGTCTTCCTAAGGCTGTTCCTAAACCTCTTTCTTCCCTCTGTTCTTGGTTGCGTATATATTGCAGTGAATAAAACACAGTGCCTATTGCATTCCAGGCACAGTGCCATCAGTCATGGGAGGAGTGTTCAGCCCTGAGGCAGTTACAGCCATGCAACCCAGCTGTTGAGGATATGTGGTGGGCTAGGGATGTAGCTCAGTGGCACAGCACCTACCTGGTAAGTGCAAGGACATGAGTTTGATTCCCCAGTACCCAAAGCAAGGAAACAAACAAACAAATAAACAAACAAACAATGAAACAAACCCCAGTGCCCTCAAATCCAAGTGTGCTGTGGTATGTACTGGGAACTGAAGCTACTCCCAGAGGAGCACCTAAGCTGGTTTGTGTTAGTTGTGGAGCAATTCTGAGAAAAAAAAAAAAAAAAAATATATATATATATATATATATATATATATATATATATATATATATATATATATATTCTCAGGCTTCTTGAGATCCTTGTACATCCAGTCCAGACCTGCTCTGATAACAGGGATGTTCTGCCAGTTTGCAGACTGCTGCCACTCAAGGTGCATACAGGTGAGGGCTGTGGAACTTACAGAGGAGAGATATAAGGGCTTGAGAACGAGCTGGAGTCGGAGATAATGCAGGAACAAAGGCCTTCACAGTAAATATTTATATTATCACTCAGGAGACAATTTGAGAGTTATGAAAACTAAGCCAAAGAGCAAATAACTAAGCTCAAAGTGCAGCTTTAAGAAATGCCTCAGAAGATACTAGCTTACCTACGCAAGGTACCTAGAATTATAAGATTCCTAACAAAAGAAAATAGAGTAATCACTTCCAGGGTTTGAGGTATGCAGTGAGGAAATGGAGAGTTGTTGTTTAATAGATACAGAAGTTCAGTTCTTCAAGACTGAAAAATTCCATGGACTGAAGATGGTTATATTAGCACAATAATATGAATATCCTTCATGCTGATAAATTATACATTTTAAATTGTTAAGATCATTTTTGTGTTGTGTATATTTTCTCATTATTTATTTTAAAATAAGTAGAATGATATCAGTGTGCTTCGCAGAGTGGTTTAATGGGGTGAAAAAGGCAAATGAAAATTTTCTGTAACTCAGCAAAGAGGTAAAGGTAACTTTAATTCAGGTTGTGTAAGTCAGTGACTTTTGAGGTGATGCAAACAACGGAAGAAAGAAGTCATTACTTTTTTTTTTGGTCTTTTTGAGACAGGGTCTCACTGTGCAGTTCAGGTTGGCCTTGAGCCCACCTTGTAGCCCAGGCTGGTCTTGAACTTGCAAGGATCCTCCTGCCTCAGCGGATGTGCAGGAAGAAGATCAAGCCTGGGTGGACACCATGGCAAGGTGAGCTTAGCTTAGACTGCTGCATGTCCCAAAGGTCTGGGAGGCATCAAAGCGATTAACATCGCTTTTCTCAACCTTTTCACCCTCCCTTTACTTCTGCCACTCACACACTTTGACTCTCTTCTTGTGTGTGCCAGGTATGCTGTATCAGTGCATCACAGAGCTTTTAGAAGTAGATTCCAGGATTAGTAATTATGTGCTGGCCTTAGACTTATTTCCTGAAGTTCAAACTATGTTTAATGCAATGGAGCAGATTGTGTTTCCAATGGACACAAGAATCCAGATGTGGACACTGTCAAGGACCTTACATAGGAACAGGGACAAGTTCATTTTATTCTTTCAGGGTAATGCGGCTCTTGCAGAATGTCACCGATGCTGCAGATATGAAGATTCATTGCCATCATTGTCCCTTGCAAGCTTTTCCTTTTGCTCTGTTTTCTTTACTGTACATAAGATGCTGTTATAAAAATAACAACGGTTCTCTAAATTTGGGTTGTTTATATTTGATGGTGAATTGAAATGCTAACAAAGCAAACTAAGACATGGTACTTGGTGTAGAATGGTGGTGAATCGATCACGTTTTGATGCTATGCATTTGGTAGCAGTCTCTACTGAATGATGTTTTTCTCACACTAGTACAAGAATAGTGCTTAAAGTGAGAGCCTTCATTCAGACAAACTGTGCGTTCCTGGCTGGCTGTGTCATTCTGAGCAGGCATGATGACATGATGAACCTCAGATTTTTCACTTTTAGTTAAAAAGGGAGTGAAAGCCACCTCATTTGTGGGGTCAATGTAAAGATTAAAGGACTCACCTAACACACTGTGGACATTTCACAAGTGTTAATTGATCTTCCCTGTTTCGTTATAAAATGGCATATTTCATCAGATCATTCCAGCCTCAATATAAAGAGGAGCAAGCAGCAATGTAAATGTTCCCACTTTCTTGGGTGTAGCCCTATAAGTTCCCTTCCAAGAAAACCCCCAAGTTTTAAACTATCTCACACATGCTAGCGAACATGAAGTTCATCACCTCTTCCCTGTTCTGGTTGTGAGCAGCCATTTTCTCCAGGGGCTGCCTATTTTGGTCAAACAAATGCAAAGGTGCTAATAAACTAATGAGTTTTGGAAAATCATAGCGAAGCCCTGTGTCTCCTTCTATCTGCTGTCGTCCAGGCTCGCCAGTGCTCAGTGCCAGTGCCAGGCACTGGGCCCACATTGTCAGAGGGCACTTGACCCACTCCCTTCTCTCTGGTGTGGTGAGAATCTTTTTTCTGTTGTTATAATAATAATCATAATTCTTTTCCTTTGCAGTTCTTTCCAGTCTTTTAGGACTTAACAGGAGTCTCTGTGTTTCACAGTGGGGAAAATTGAACTAATGTTTCACAGCAAAAACCTGCTCTCCCTTCTAGCACTGAAACTTTATTACCAGGCCAGTATTTCTATGTGAAAGCTTCTCTCCCCCGAGGACAGATTATTTTTCAAGAATTGTTTTCAAATTTTCATGTAAGTCAACAACTCTCTTCCTGATCCTCTTAGGCAGTGGTTCTCAACCTGTGGGTCGTGACCCTGGCGGGGGTGGGGGCAGAACAAACAAAACCCAGGGGTCGCCTACAGCCATTCCGAATCATAACTGTCACCATTCCGAATCATAATTGTAGCAAAATTACAGTTTTGAAGTAGCTACCAAAATTACTGTTTGGTTTGGGGTCACCACAATGTGAGGAACTGTATTGCTAGGTCACGGCATTAGAAAGACTGAGAACCACTGCTCTGAGGGCCACTTCAGCAGTATTTGAGATGTTCTGGGATAAATGCTTCTTGTGATGTCATCGAGAATCCCACTACAGCTTCACATGTCATAGAAGTTTTATACAACTCTTCTAAAGAGGAGAAATGAGACTGGAAAAAAGAGGAACAGCGATAGGAAATGACTATGGCAAATGTGCAAAGGACAGGGCAGGAGGTGAGGGAAGGCAAAAGGAATGGGAACCTGAATTTGTGAGGTAGTTGTGGGCAGGAAGGGATCCGTGCTAGTGGCTTGGAGGAAGAGCAGGCAGCTGTAACCAGTGACTAGGTGGAAGAAAGACCCAGACACTGGATGATACTGAGTGTGATGGGAATTTTTGCTTTAAATTTGATGTATTTAAATGGTAAAAGTTAAAATTCTGCCCTTAAAGGAGGTTCTCAGAGTTCTGTGGGCCTCCTCAGCTGTAAAACCACCAGCTTCCTAACTTCCTCACCTGTGTTGGAACTCCTTTTCCTGCTGCTTTTCTCTAGGCAGCAGGTTTGTAAGTTGCTATACTCGGCTGCTTGGCCCCATGGAGGACAGCATCAGGGACACACTAGTCCTTACAGACATGGTGGTGATGGACTCCCCGTGCAATCTGCCTGTCAGTGTTTACACTGCTGCCTCGTCTCAGTGAGAGAGGGACAGCCAACTGTTGTATCCACCTGTCCACCTAAGAAATGCCCAGCTGATTAGAACAGCACAGTTCTGGGGTGGCTGAAGGATTTCCTGGAGACAGAAGACCCACTCTGAGTATGAGTGGCATCAGCCAATGGGCTTATAGCCTGAGTGAAAAGGGCTATGGATGCCATTTGACCCAGTTAGTCCCCTTCTTGGTATCTTCCCAATAGAAAAAGTGTCATTCCACAAGGATGTATGTGCACTGATGTTTACAGTGGCACAGTTTGCAATAGCTAAATCCTGCTAACAGCTCAAATGGCCATACACTGATGAATTGTCCTTTTCATGCACTTTCTCATACAATCTGTACCATACTTTTAGGAGACAACTGTTATTGTCCCTCTTTATAAGTAAGGAGAGTCTCCAACCTCTAGGGTACAAATAAACTGAAAAATTCATGCAAGGTTGTAGGAGTGAGAGATAGAAGAGGAGCGCATGTCTCTCATAAACTACAGATATGGCAAATAATGCTTTCAACTGCTTAATTCTAAGGAACGATTTCTGGTGGGAATTTCAGGAGTCAGGGAAGCTCTCAGAGCCCCTATCTTTAATGACTGCTTCATTCTCTTTTTAATGAAGCATGTAAATTCTCTTCAGCAGAGTAAAACCACATATCCCAGCTCAAAATATTCTTTGAAATCCTGTCATCATTTTTCAGAATATTAAGGCAGGTGAGGTGTTTATCTTTAAAAACATATTACCCCTTTCCGCCTTTTAAACCAAATTCTCAGTAGCTTTCAGTAAAAACGATGTACGTATATTATGTCAAAAAGAGTGAAGCAAAAACTGTGGTCTGTTACAATATTTTCTATCTTTGGTCTTTTGGTTTCCTGATTCTGAGGAACTCTAAACCATTGTTTGTCAAGCTCCCCTGAACTTGCATGAATGGAGACCCCCCTTGCTGGCTGGGCTCAAAGCAAAATGGAAGAGGGGCTCAAATTTGAAAATGAGTATGTTTTCTGTGCTCCTAGCTCCTTCTTCCTTCTTTTCAAATTTTCTCCTGTCTTCCTGTCTTCTCTCTTTCATTTCCTTTCAAATAAAAAATGTATCCTCAGACACATCTATGTGTGGTTTAAAGAATGTGTGATTTTAAACCTCAAGGCATTGATGTATTCAGTTACATCTTAAATCAAAGAGGCAGCCTTCCTCCCTCCTTCCCTCCCTCCTTCCCCTGTCCCTCCCTTCCTGTCTCCCTCCCTCCCTCTCTCCCCTTCCCCACCTCCTTCCTCTGTTAAAGGAATTTCAATTTAAGAAGTTTAGAAGTGAATCATGGGGAACATTTGAAGAAGGAATTTGGGTTGAGTGCATGTTTCTTCTCTCCAATGCAGAGAAGTTTTACAAAAGGCCTAAAGGAGCTTCTTGTAGATTGGTTATTTTCCCTGGGTGGATTTTGGTGGCTCTACTCTGTCCAGCAATACTTAGTGCCCAACTCTACCCTTTTTCTTCCCTGAAGGGGGAAAGAGAAAAGGTTTCCAGGAGATAGAATTGCCCTTTTCTCTGGGTCTTATGAGCTGGCTGAGGTTGTTGCTACAAGGTACCTTTAGGGGATGGTGGAGGCGCTCTATTTTTACCACATTTTGGATGTGGTTTAGATAACTAGTTTATAAATCATGTTAATTGATAAACCAAACAAGATGATGGTAAATTAACTCTCCAGCAGAGACATTTTATTTTATTTTAATATATTTACTTGGTATAAGGTCTCACTATGCACTTCTGACCCATAGCGATCCTTCTGTCTCAGCCTCCCCAGCATTGGGATTACAGGTGTGCACCACCAGGCCCTGCCTCGGTGGCCAGCTCAGTGAGCCTGGAGGTGGGGCTGGCACAGCATACCGGGTCAGCTATTGAACACTGGTCCCTGAGCTTGTTTAAGCAGGTGCTAAGTCTGATCAGCTATCTGGTCAACCCTGAGACATTTAAAAAGCATTTATAAAATAATGAAAACTGAGTATGGACTATGTGGAATCACCTTGATTCAAAATAGTTTCTTAAAAATATAATTATTTTTCTTCGATTATAGAAATAATCGCAATACAAAACGAGGCCCTCATTGCTGCTCCCACTCTACTAGGGCAGCATAGGAGAATGCCAGTGTGGCAGTAAGAGGCATGTGCTAACTTGCACCCCCCCCCCCCGGGGGGCCAGCCAGTAGTGTAGGGCTGCTCCCGAGGGGCTGCTGCCTCTGGAGAAAAGAACCCCACGGTCTCGACTGTTTGACTCCTTCCTCCTACTTTTCAGCAGAACCACAGGCTTTCTGTACCTCGAAGCTTCTCCTCGCTTCGGGCCCTGTGCGAAGGCAGTCTCATGCCACTGCGGCTGACCAAATTCGTAGAGACCTGTGGGCGCGCACCGTGAGGTGGGAAGGCAGGAGCAAGACTGCAATGACTTCACTCTTCTTTGCCACGGCCACACTTAACCCTTGCTTATGTCTTCAACGCAGTCTTTTTTAATGGCCCAGTAAAATAACCTGGTACACTGTGGTTATTATTCCTTGGAAGGCTGCTGCCAGTCTTAACCATTTTCACACTTTCTAATCACTGTAAAAGGTTTTAAATTCTTTTCCTTAATATGAATGGATAGCTAGCAACGATAGACATTTGAGGAAGATCGTTCACATAAAATGAAGTCAAAAGAAACAAAGACAACACAGGAAGAACTCCAACTAAGATTCTCAGAGATAATGAGCCCATGAATAAAAATAGCGTAATATATATTTATTTGCACCATTGTGCTGGTCTAATGCCATTTGGATAACAGGGTTCTATGCTGAACCATACATCGAAGTGGGACTTTTTTAGAAGACAGTGAGATCAGCAACGTGAATCAAGTCAGAGTCTAGTTGTGTGGGAGAAGAAAGATGAGCTAAAGATGTGAAATCTAGAGAAAGTATGTTTAGTGAGGTGAAGATTTAGATGGTGAAATAATTAAAGGGATCTTACATAGAGAGGGATTAAACATATTCAACTTAAAATTGAGGCCAATTATTGAAAACTTCAGGGAGAGCTGTTTTGCTTTAATAGTTATAACTAGTCACCACAATGTAGTGTCTGGAAACAACATGATTTTGTCATTTTATAGTTCTGCAGGTCAGAGGTCTGAAATGAGTGCTACAGGCCTATAATTAACATGCTGACAAGGCTGCATTCCTTTTGGAGGCTGCAAGGAGGCACCTTTTTCCAACTTCTCAAGGCTGCCTGTATTCTTTGACTGATGGCTCCTACCTCCACCTCCAAGACTAGCAGCACTGCATCTCTAGTCTCTTTGATTCTGATATTCCTGTATCCTTTTTAAAATGACCCTATTCTTAGTTACATGGGGCCCACCCTCACTTCTTACCCCTCAGTTTTTATTTGTTTATTTTGTGGGAAAAATTTCATAACAATCTAATGGAGAATAGCAATAGTTAATACACTGTATATTGTTATCTTTAAAGTAGTTACTCAGAGTATAAGATGTGGGGATAAAAAATGGTCCAAATATTAGGACAGATGTTTCTTCTCCATGGACTAGGAGAAACTGGGGTGATAGCTCAGTAGAATAAGCGTTTGCCTGGCAAGTGCAAAGATCTGAGTTCAATCCCCAGTTCTGCAAAAATAACAACAACAACAACAACAACAACAACAACAACAATAATAATAATAATTATTATTACTATTATTATAAAGAAAATGTCAGTGGACTAGGAAAAGTATTAACTGTCCTTTACATATTTTTTCTTTTCCCTTTTTCCTTTCCTCTTTCTATAATCTTAGTTCCTTTTCTCCTTTGTATAATTTCTTCCCATTTCACAATATCTATCATACATTTTTGACCTTATTTCCTCTTTCAGTTTCTCCCACCAGGGAGACAATATGATGTTTGTGGATGTGAATTCAATTTATTTCACTTATGAGAATGGCCTGAAGTTGCATCCATATACCTATAAAATTCTCAAGTTTATCCTTCTTTACAGATAAGTAGTATTCCATTGTATAAAAGGACTATATCTTTTTATTTATTCCTCAGGTGATGAGTATTTGGGTTGTTTTCAAAAATTTAGCTATAGTGAGTTGTGTTGCTATAAACATCAGGGGGTACCTTTTATCCTAGGTCCTCCCACCCCACCCATATTTAGAACAAGGCCTACAGGGTCTACAAGGTCTAACTATGCAGATTGGACTTGTAGTAATCCTCCTGCTTTCAGCCTCCCAAGTGCTGGGATTATAGACATGTATCACCATGCCCAGTCTCAATCACCCTCAGAGCGCCCTGTGGGTGGAGCCAGCATGGCACACAAGCATCGAAACTCAGCTGCTGTGCTCTGGCTAAGCAGGTGCTTCAGTCTGCTGAGCTATCAGGCCAGCCCTAATCCTGGTATTTTGGAGGAATCTCCGTACTGATTTCCACATTGGTTGCGCTAAATCTATACTCCCACTTACAATGAAGAAGTGTTCTTTTTCCACACAGCTACTCCAACATTTATCCTTTGTTGATTAATTGATCATAGCTTTCTTTCTAAGGTAAGATAGAATCTCAGCATTGTCTTAATTTGCATCTCTGGAATGACCAGTAATGGAGAACATTTTAAATATATGTATTTCTTCATCTGTGAATTGCACATTTGTCTCAAATAAGGAGTCTGATTTTTTTTTTTAAATTCTTTATATGTTTTAGGTAGAAGTCCTTTGTCTGAGAGACAACTGGCAAATTCTTTTTCCTTTGGGTTATATTTTAAATCTGTTTAAGATTTCCTTTGTTTTAAAAAACTATTTAATAAGATGAGAACCCAGTTGTTGAGTCTGTGTGATCTAGGGTTTGTTCATAATCTCTCTGCCTATCCCTATGTCTTCAAGATTTCTATGTTATTTCTCTTTCAATAAATTTAGTATTTCTGTTTCAATATTTACATCTTTGTTTTATTTTGACTTTAGTGTAGTGCATGGTGATAGACATGGGTCTAGGTGTAGCCTTCAGCATATGGAGAGACAGTTTTTCCAGCACCATTTATTAAAGACACTATCTTTCTTCTAGTGAACATATTTAGACCATTTATCAAAGATATGGTGGCTTAGTGTTCTTGGAGTTGTCTCCATTGTCTAATTTGTTTCACTGATCCTCAAGCCCATCTGTTTTTTTCCAGTATCATGATGATTTTATCACAGTAGCTTTGTAGTATAATTTCAAGTCAGGGATTGGGATTCCCCTTGTTTTTCTTTCATTGCTCAGGATAGTTTGGCTATTCTAGGACTCATCAGTTTTCAAATGAACTTTATGGTTGTTATCTGCAGGTCTGTGAAGTACGCTAATAGTGCTTTGATTGGGATTGCATTAATCTGCATAATAATTTTGGTAGTATGGTCACTTTCAATATATTGGTTCTTCCTATCAATGAGCGAGAGATATATTTTCATTTTTTGATTGAGCTTTGATAACCTATATGTATCTTGATTCAGCTTTGATAACCTATATGTATCTTAGAATCTATGCATTTCTATTTTATTACAGTACCAGTTCTTCAAGCAGATAATGATGATCTTCTGGATTTTCACTGGGTTCTAGACATTTCACCTTCTTCATTGTATGAATTTGGGTCTTTTCTTTCCTCTTTTGATAGGGTTCACTATAGTTTTATTAATTTTATTTAAAGAACAAAATATTTAATTATTGGTATTGTTTTCTTAGACTCAGTTGTATTAAATTCTGCTCTGATCTTTGCAGTTTTCTTTCTCATGTTGCTTTGAGCTTGAGTTGTTCTTCCCTTTCTCAGAGTTTGAGATTTAACATTAATTTATTTGAACGCATTCTGTTTTCTTGATGTGAAACTTTACTGTTATAAATTTCCCTTGTAGGACTGTTTTCATTGCGTCCCATATATTCTGATATGTTGTAGCAGCATTTTCATTTAATTGTAGATGTTGTTTAATTTCTTCTTCAATTTCCTCTATGATCCCTTTGTTGTTTAGGAGGGTGTTGTTTAATTTCCATATGTTTGTGTAGTTATTGTGGTTTATTTTGCTGTTGATTTCCAATTATGGCCAGATACAATGCATGGATCTTTCAATTCCCCTACATTTATTTAAACATGTTTTATAGGCTCATATATGGTTTATTTTGGAGAATGCCTGATGTGCAGCTGAGAAGAATGTGTATTTTAATATTGGGGACAGGACACTGTAGAGACTAATTCCAATTGTTTACAGATTTTAAAAATTCTGATATTTCTATGTTGATTTTTTTTACCTAGCTGTTCTATTGAATTATGGCAGGACTATTAAGATCTTCCATTACAGTTTTGTTAGTGCTTATGTATATCAATCAAATTCTTTATATTTGAGAAATTTTTCTGCCATTATGTCTGTAAGGAGGTCCCCCCGCCCCCATGGCATTTGCACTATCTTCAGCATTCTAATTTACCCCAATCAATCTTATTTTGCTCTTCTTTGCTTCATTTTGCAGCTGTTGGATTGACTTTTCATGATCTCTTTTCTATTTCAAGATAGCTTTCTGGCCGGCAAGCTAGCTCAGCTGATTAAAGCGCCTGCTTACACAAGCTTAGGCAACTGTGGCACCACAAGCATTAGCCTCCCCCTTACCACAGGCTGAGATGGCCAGAGTGGTGCATACCTACAATCCCAGGGTTGCGGAGGCTGAAAACAGGAGGATCACCATGAATCTGAGTTTGTGTAGTGAGACCTTGTAACAAACAAATACATTAAAAAAGAAAGATATCTTTCTTTTCATGGTCATTAGCTGCAGTTCTGTTCATATGGTCTGTCCTCATTTAAGTTGTTGCATATTCTTTCAGTGGGGCTTTTTACCTCTTAGATTTTTGTTTGGGTCTGTTTCATGAATTTCTTATGTTAAGCATTTATGATTTCTATTATTTTCTTAAAGCCTTATTTTTTATTATTTCTTTTGTACCTGAAATATTTTTTATAGCCTTTTACATATTTTTTTCAATTCTCCTGCCATTATTTCAGAAAGTTCCAGTTCTTGACTTCTGGTTTTCTCTATCTCATTATGCTCTGAGTTTATCTTGGGTGAGCTGGGAGTCTGGAGCTGTATTTTGCTTCTGTCTTGTCATTTTCTAATCTTCCTTTTATTTTGCTTTCTGTGTTGCTGCTTGATAACTTCATATGCTATATAGCTTTATTGCTAGTATCAAGGTCTCCTTAGTAAAATGTCTGTTCTTCAGGGATGTCTTCTACATGTAGATGGTTGTGTATGTCTATCTCAAGAACCTATGTTCTATATTTCTTGAAGATGAAAAGTTGCTGTTGGTTCAGTACCCAGTCCTTTGGTACTGGCCTATGGTGATGGTTATGACACAATACGATCACCATCATCACGTAAGGGACAAAAACTTATTATGACATGTATGGCATCCTGGCTAAAGCAGTTCATTTAGCAATAGCAATAGCCATAGCAATAGCAATAGCCATAACAATAGTCATAACAATAGCAATAGCATCAACTACAGCATGCTACTGACAACCTGTGGTAACCATTAGCCTAATACTGTTAACCATATAACCAAATTCTATACTTATGTAGCAAAGTCCAACATATACTGGCAAGTAATATGGTATGAATCACCTTAGTAGAGTGATTTTACTCTGTTGAGGCGGGGATGGTGTCAAGAGGAGAAGGGGACAGGATAGATGAATGAGGTGAAATCGAATAGCAGCAAGGCTGGATGGCAAAGAATGATCGCTCAGTTTGGCCAAGTTGGAGGACACAAGAGAGAAAGGATGAAATAGAAAATGTAGGAGTATTAAAGTGAATCAGGGAGAAAAAAAAAATATATATTATGGCTGGCTAAGCCTGTCCTGGGGGTGGAGCTGGCGCAGAATGTGGTTCCTGGGATCGAACCATGGTCCTTGTGGTTGCCTAATCATGCCTAAGCAGGCACTTTAGACTGCTGAGCCATCTTGCCAGCCCCTTTTTATGGAAAAAATATATTTAATCACTTAAACATATCATAATTTTAATAGTTGAGGGAAGAGAAAGAATATGAGTAGAAGAAAACTAAAAGAAAGATAAGAAACCTAAGTAATGAAAAAAAAAAAAAAGAAAGAAAAAAGGGAGGAAAGAAAAAGACCTGAAGGGTCAGCAGCCAGCTAGCTCAGAGGACTAAAGTGCCTGCTTAGGCAGAGTGCAGCAGCCAGGGTTCAACTCCTGGAATACAGTGCTGGCCCTGCCTGGGGTTCACTGAGACTGGGGGTGGTGGTACAGGCCTACAATCACACTGTTTAGGAGGTTGAGCCCCATCTATGTAGTAAGACCCTTCAGACCCTGTACTAAATACATTAAAAACAAAACAAAACCTGAAACCCCAAACCAAAACAAAGATAACCTCAAAAAATGAAACAAAACAAAATACCACAGCCAGACAGAATATAGATACCCAGACAAGCAGAAATAAACAGCAGTATCATTTCTCTGGTGCTCACAGGCCTGCGGTGGTATCCAAGTCAGTTCCCAGAAATGTGCTGTATATTGCAGCCAGATTTGCTAGGGTTTGTGCTGGGTATGGAACTGATGTTGGCCTCTGTAGGTGGGGTCTGGGACTGGTCTGTTGCTGAAGTTCTCCAGAGCCTTTTGATATAGAATGGCAGCCCCACCAGCTTCCTTTCTGTGTCTGTGCAGAAGCACCAGGCCGATTTGCCTAATTTACCAACTGGCAGCCTCTCACTGCTGCGACAGGCTCTTTCCTGCTGCTGGTTTTGCCTGGGTGTGCACCTTGGCCAGACCAGGGCCCAGTCTTGATCTTGCTGGTTCCACCCACTGTCCCCATACCTGGGCCTGGCCTTGTCTCTCTGGTGCCCTGTTTGACCTGCTAGTTTAATTTTTCACAGTTGTTTTGGGCTTTTCCAGGTCACTTGGTCCCACTCGTGGTGTGTGCTGTGTGCTGCATGGCTGGCTGTCCACATGTGGCATGGGTCATGCTTATTTTTTCAATAGTACATGTTTGCAGTGTATAAAGATTACATTCCTTGTGAGGGCTTGGTACATGTACATAACAAATCTGAATTTTCTTTTTTATCCTCTTCTCCTCTCCCCCTATCCTGCTCTTTCTACCTCTTGGTGCCCTTCTTTTTGAAAAAAGTCTCCTAGTTCCCTATTACCTAGCTCTTACTTGGCTCTTTATTTTTGCTCAGGTTTCTCATAAAAGAGAAATAATACAATATTTAGATTAATGTGTTCAATATAGTTAATTTAATATTATAGTCTCAGGATGCTTTTGTTTTTCTATAAATGACTCATTTGTTTTCTTTATGGCACACTATTACTCCATTGTGTATAACTACCACAATTCTTTATCTATTCATCTGTTGAGGGACAGATAGGCCACTTCCTAGATTTACATACAAGAAAAGATCTGCCATGTCTTTCGAGTCTATTATTTAACCATCTGATTATACATATACATATATATGTTTATATATTTATATGGACTTTAAATATATTATAAAATAGTTATTTCAGTTCAAACATAATTCAGTGCACCTTTGGTGCATTTCTTTTTTTTTTGTCTTTTTGAGACAGGGTCTCGCTATGCAGTGGAGGCTGGCCTTGAGCTCACTTTTGTAGCCCAGGCTGGTCTCGAACTCGCACCAATCCTCCTGCCTCAGCCTCCCGAGTGCTGGGATTACAGCGGTGAGCCACCACATCCGACTGCTTTGGTGCATTTCCTACTTGGCATTTTTTCCAGGCAATGTTGAGCACTATTTTCATGACAGTTTTAATTGAAGAGAGATATTTACTTATTGTAGCAGGGATTCATTCCTACATTGAGTGGAAAGTTACTAAATAATTTTGAGAACAATTACTTTAGCATCATTGTGTATTAAAAGGAGTAAAGCACTTTGGGGAAATAAGAGGTTTGGCTTCCCAAGAATAGCTTTGACACTGTGTTCTTTTGTCCATTTGCCAGGCTGATCATGAACCCAACTAATCTGTTATCAGTGATCTGAAAAAAAGAAGTTGCTCTCTGCTGATGAAGCCCAAGGGAGCAGAAGGCTATGAAGGACTTGTTCATTTATTGCTTAAAATGAGGAAGAATGAGGAAGCATTTTCATTTAGTCCAGAGAACGCAGACCTTCAAAGCTGAATAGTTTCCCCTTATTGGTCTGGAGGCCCAAGGGATGCTCAAAGGATCAAGATAAGACTAAGCATTGACATCTTTTCAATATGCAGTTCTGACCTTGGCCTGTTCCTGGTATCGATTATTTCACCATTTATAATTCATTCTTTTATGCTTAGTATTGACCATCTGAGTATTTCCTTTAGAATTTGCAGAAAAATTCTCTATTTTAGTTAATTTAATAAGGTAAATTTATTTTCTGAGTTTTAGAACTGAGTTACATTAGCTGATTGAGAAAGGGCTTGGTCAGAAACCCTAAAAGGAGGGCTTGAAGAGTCAGCTGGAAATTCCCCAATCTGCCTGCTCCATCCAGCATGATGTAGACTTTGGGCTCCCTGCCCAGAGGAGGCATCTTGGCAGCAGGAAGTGTCTGCTAAGTGAAGATTTTCTTTTTTTTATACCCAGGAATAGAAAATGAATCTGGTAGTTTAAATATCAGAAGAATTTCAACATAAAAGGGTTCTAAGATTAGTTAGTTTTGGGTCAGTTTTAAAACATATTCATAAAACATCTAACATATAAACCCTGAAGAAGTATACAATATATTATGATTGAATTATGGCAGAAGATTTACTTAGTTTAGACACAAAAATTTTAATTCTATTTACTGGCTAACTTGGGTAAAGTAAAACAGGCTAATCCACATTACAAAGATAACTGTTATCAATTTGACATTCTATTCAGTAGACAAAAGTAACATAAATGGCTTATTAGAGAAATGACAGTTTTAAAGGTCTATCTTGTTTTTTTCCATCCCAGGTGTTGAACTTGGGACCTTGAACTTGCCAGAAAGGTGCTCATGCCACTGAGCCATACTCCTGGCCCCTAATTTAGTTTTAAAATGGAGCAAAATTCACCAGACTACAAGTACACAAAGAGTGTGTAGAGCATAACTCGTAGGGTCTGAAGGTCATATTACATATGGCAAACCATTAGTTTACTCACATTTTTTGCTTTTTAAATAAAAGATTTTCACTTTTGCTTCCTATATTTGCCCAGGAGCTGTCAATACTGACTTTTTTTTCTTTTTAGAGTAGTACACAGCACCTTCTTTCTTTCTACAGTTTAGCTGTCAACCAATGCCAAGGCCCATGAAACTCAACTCCTTGGTCTATGTTCTCAACAGAAATAACTCTCCCCATAAAAGAAATTCTTCTTATTTATTTTTGTACAGAGTGTCATTACACATATCAGACTCATGGTGATCTTCCTCTTTTCAGCCTCCTCAGTTCTGGGATTACAGGCGTGCTCCACCATGCCTGGATTCTGTCACCAGCTCAGTGTGCTCCAGGGCAGGTCTGGTGTGGTATGTAGTGCCGAGGATTGAACCCAGGTTCCTATGCTTGCCTAAGCAGGCACTTAGTCTGGTGAGCTATCTCGCCAGCCCAAGAAATTCTTATACTAGATGCTATGAAAACTACAAAATATTGTATATAAAACAGTATATAGTAGAGCTTTGGTATTAGCAGAAAAAACTTCTTTTACATTTAACTCATGATCTATAACCACAAAAATGAATCCCTGAATCTTTAGGGTTTTAAACTTTTAGTGCATTTGTTGTGAGTATCTGAATTACCTTTTAACTTAAATTTTCACTCAATTCATTACAACAAATTGATCAATTTGATTATGATTTTTAAATGTTTTATGTCAATCATATGGGACACATAGTGTTGTGAGGAAAAACTCACAGAATAAGTCACGAAGAGGCCAATATGCCATTCTTTTTATGTGGTAAAAAACATGTCCTTTGATTATTAAGTTTCTTACAAATTTTTAAATAAGCAGTTCTTTATTTTTAACTATGAGTACAATATCATATAGCATATCTTTATCATTTTTTCATCTTATAGAAATGAAATTTTGCATCAGCTGCACAGCCAACCTCCATTTCTCCCTCCTGTAAGTTTCTAGCAACCATCATTTTACTCTCTGTCTCTGTAAGTTTGGCTGCTCAGGTACTTCCTATAATTGGAGCCATGAAATATTTGTCCTCTATGTTTGGCTCATTTTGCTTAGCTCAATGATCTCAAGGTTCATCCATGTTGCATTAAATGACAGGATTTTCATTTTCAGGCTGATTAATATTTCATTGTATTATAAACTAAATTTTCTTTCCTAATTATTGGTTAAGGGACATGTAAGCTACTTCTACATCCTAGCTGCAGTGAATAATTTTGCAGTGATCTTGGAGAGCAGGTATCTCTTTGAAATGAGGACTTTATTTTCTTGGGATACATACCTATAAATTTTGGATTGCTAGATCTTGAAGGGTGGCTCCATTTTTAATTTTTAAAATTTACTTTTATTTTAAAAATTGGCACATAACAAATTTACATATCTATGGCATACTGTGTGATGTTTCAAATGATGTATCATTGTATAGTTTTTAATTCAGGATAAACAGTTAGAAGGATCAGAGGCTTGTTTTGACTCACAATTTCAGTGGGTGAGTTCTGTGGTTATCCGATCCAAGGCTGAAACTGCATGGCAGAATGGTATGGCTTATGAAAGTTCTTCACTGTGTGGTAGGAAGAAATCAGAGAGAGAGAGAAAGAGAGACAGACAGACAGACAGACAGACAGAGACAGAGAGACAGAGACAGAGAGACAGAGAGAGAGAGACAGAGAGAGAGAGAAATGGAGCCAGGGATAAGAACATACCCTTGCAAATCATGCCCTCAATGATTCACCCCTTCTGAACCACCATCTGTCACCAAATGTGAGATGTTTGGGAAATGTAAACTATAACATTCTGTCCTTCTAAGTAGCCAAAATCTTAACATTTTCAATTTTGCTAAAAAGTGCAAATAAATTTGCTTTTGAGACTCAGAGGAAACTCTATTGTACCCTCCTGTACAAGTCAAAAAGAAACATACTTTTGACATTCAGTGGAATAGAGTGAACATTTCCATTCTAAAAGGGAGGAATATACAGAAGTTCCACCAAAGCAAGACCAGAACCAAGCAGGGCAAACATTAGATTCTGTAGCTGATGCCCAGAACCCAGGCAGGTCATAGTGAGATATGAGTTCCACAGCATTGCCCACATGACCATTACCTTGGAGTGGCTTCATGCACTGCCTGTGGCTTTCCTCATTAGTTGATGCATATTATTGGCATCTCCAACTTCCTGGTGTCTCCATGGCTCCCTTAACTTCAGTCTCTAAGCTTCATACATCTGCTCACCAGGAGTAGCTGGCAAGGGTTGTGGCCTGGTCTCCTAGACCTTCTTTTGAAATCTGCATGGACGTCTCCATGAACCCACAGTTCTTGCATTCTGCATACCACTTGGATGATGTCAAGGTCGACTGGATGGAGCAAAGCCTGGTTCCTTTGGACCTTGCCTGGAAGGGCCTCTTAGTGTTTTAAACTAAGGGATTTGAATTCAGGGATGTGGTTTGCCATGTGGCTCTGAATAAGATGGTAACTCATGGACTCTCACATGAGAGATTTACAGTTTTGTACCTTTGAGCTGGTGATGGTGGGTTCTTGCTGATTTTTGAGATGTCCTCTTACTATCTTTGTAAAATTAAGTTGGCTTCTTCACAGTGTCAATCTTTTCAGCAGTCAAGCATTTCTTTGGCCCAAGTTGGCAGGTACTTCCTTTCTGACAAAATGACAAACTTTTAAAATCATTGATCTCTGTCCTTCACTTCTGATTCTCACTGAAGATATGGCTCAAAGCAGCCAGAAGTATCTATGCCACAACCTAAATAATGGGCTACTTTGAAAGTTCGTCTTCCAGATTCATTAGCCTGCCACTGTGAATCTCATAGTCTCCAGTGAAGTCTTAGAACATGGGGAAAATTCGGACACATTTTCTGGCAAAGTGTAACACACTTGGGCTTTAGATCAAGTGCCAGTGGAGTCCCCTACTGAAATCTCCTGGCAAAGTACTGTATTCCTATCCGCATTTTGGTCTTCTGAGCTTTGACTAGAATCTCAAATCAAACTTGATTCACAACATTCTTGGTCTTCTCTATCTAGTATTTCCAAACATTTTAAGACTCCATAGAAAACCACTTCCAGTGGCTTCTAAACCACAGTCAAGCACAGTCACAGAAAAGACCCCTCTTCTTTAGCGCCAATTTCTGTCTTAGCACTCTTGTCACTAGAACAAAATACCCAATATCCACAGTGTAATGAAGGGGTGAAGTTTATGTTGGTTCACAGTTTCAGCGGGTTCAGTCTGTAGTCAACTTCCTCTTCCTCTTCTTCTTTGTCTTCTTCCTCCTCCTTTTCTCCTCCTATTCTTCCCTCCTCCCCTTTCTTCTCCTTCTCCTTCTCCTTCTCCTTCTCCTCCTCCTTCTCCTTCTCCTCCTCCTGCTCCTTCTATTCCTCCTGCTCCTTTTCCTCCTCCTCCTCCTCCT
>PVJA010032219.1:0-24282 GCA_004027025.1 Myocastor coypus | reverse complement strand
TTTTTTTTTTTTTTTTTTTTTTTTTTTTTTGTCTTTTTGAGACAGGGTCTCACTATGCAGTTCAGGCTAGCCTTGAGCTCACTTTTGTAGCCCAGGCTGGTCTCGAACTCACACCGATCCTCCTGCCTCAGCCTCCCGAGTGCTGGGATTACAGGCGTGAGCCACCACGCCCGGCTACAGCACATATTATTTTAAATTTTGAGACAGGATCTCATTAAGCGCCTACATTTCCTGGGCTGG
Organism: Myocastor coypus; assembly: GCA_004027025.1. Classification (NCBI taxonomy): domain Eukaryota; kingdom Metazoa; phylum Chordata; class Mammalia; order Rodentia; family Myocastoridae; genus Myocastor; species Myocastor coypus. Next base: position 24,042 of record PVJA010032219.1, on the reverse strand, counting down.
TCTTAAAGTTGTGATCCTCCTGCCTAAGTCTCCCCCAGTTCTGGGATTATAGGGGTGCACCACCAAGCCTTGTTTCCCAGACCCCTTCTTATCTCCAAGCCTTCATCCAGGCTAAACCTTCTTTCCCAGGAGGCCAGTGCTGACTCTGGGGGCCAGTCCGAAGGCTGCCTTTACAAGATGCAGAGTGGGCAGGGGTGGGGAGGTCAGAAAGGACTCAGTGGGTCCCAAGCTGAAGGGGCCCAGGTTCCACCAAGGTGCACCTGCTTCCGTAGGCTCAGCCATGATATGACGGCGATGCAACCAGGCTGAGGGGAAGTCTTTTGGCTGAGCAACCGGTCTTGGAAGGTTCCCAGAGCAGGTAGACTTTGGAACAGGCCAGGAGCATCTCTGAAGGCAAAGGCTTCCAAGGCTGTCAGGCTGGTCTCATAAGGCCAGCTTTGCTGTACCTTATGCGTTGGCACATACTTTTCTTTGGAAGAACCCACTAAACCTGCAGCAAGGGGCGTGCTCCCTTTCTCTGTCTCTCCGTCCCTCCCTCCCTCCCTCCGTCCCTCCCTCCCTCCCTCCCTCCCTCCCTCTTCTCCTCCTTCCTGGTCTAAACCAACAAGGGACAGGAGACTTAGCACAGTGATCAAGTGCTTGACTACCATAGGCCAGGCCCTGGGCTCGAGCCCAACACTATTAAAAAAAAAAAAGATGTAAAGAGGCAAGTGACTTAGGGATGCAAAAGCCACACCCCCAGCTCGCAGTGAAACCTGCACCCTCCAAGCAGGACAATAAAGCATCCTCCCAGGCACAAGATCCTGGCATGGGGACATGGAGAGCCCTGACAAGCACATCAGGGGGGCCAGTTGTCCTCCACACACTGAGGAGCCAGTGGCCTTGCACACTAGAACTCTGTGAAACAAGATAAACATTAAAAAGACCGAGGGAAGGCCAGGTGTGGTAACACACAGCACACCTGTAATCCCCACACTCGGAGGCTATAAGGAGGATCATTCACAGTTTGAGGGCAATAAGACCCTGTCTTGGGCCGGTGAGATGCTCAGCAGCCTAAAGTGTCTGCTTAGACAAGCTTAGGCGTCCACAGGGACCCTGGTTGGATTCCCGGCACCCAATGCTGTGCCAGCCCCACCTCCACCACCAAAACTGGGCGTGGTGGAGCATACCTGTAATCCCAGCATTGGACAGGATGGGATAGGACGATCACTGAGTCCGAGCTGCATAGTGAGACCCTATACCAAATAAATAAAGATTTTTTTTTCTTTTTGAGCCACCCCCAAGGCAGGCGAGGTGGCCACAAAAATATAAACAAATAAATAAATAAATAAATAAATAAGCAAACAAACAACAAAAAATATCGTGCTCAGTGAAAGAGAGCAGAGGGATGAAAGGCCACCTATTGTCTGATTCCAGTGTCCAGAGCAGGCAAATCCATAGAGACAGAAGGCAGAGGTCAGTGTGGCCAGGGACCAGGGAGTGGGCCACGTGGCTGGGGCTGCTCTTGGGTGCAGGGTGCTTTTCCACGGCAGTGACAAGATTGGAAACTGAAAGAGGAATTGTTTGCGCAGCATTGGGAATATGCTAAAGGCCTTTGAAGGCCTTTGTTTCCAAAGGGCTACTGTTACGTGAACGTTGCCTCAATTACAAAAGTAAAAGAAGCCCAAGACCCCCGGCCCCTGTATCTTAGAAGAAAGAGCTGTGGGTGGAGGCTTTTCCCAGATCCAGCTGCTGTCTCTCTGATTAACAGCCTAACAGAAACTATGGAAACACCAGGGCTGTGCCAGGGTTACTACTGATGTAGCAGAAAGAGACTCCCAACCTGAAGGATACCTGGGCCCAGTTCATATTCTCTGAAACTGAAGAACGAATTTTAAGAACAAAGGAAGAAAAAAATAAAATAAAAATTCTAATAAAGGGGGGGGTGGCAGGATGGCTCAGTGGTCTAAAGCACCTGCTTAGGAAAGCTTAGGTGGCTGCAGGCACCACATGCTGTGCCAGCCCTGCTCTTGGCAGGCTGAGCCGGCCATAAAAATAAATAAACAAACAAACAAACGTTCTGAAATAAGAAAAAAAATTAAAAATTCTTTAAAAAATGCTTAAAAAGCCGGGCGTGGTGGCTCACGCCTGTAATCCCAGCACTCCGGGAGGCTGAGGCAGGAGGATTGGTGCGAGTTCGAGACCAGCCTGGGCTACAAAAGTGAGCTCAAGGCCAGCCTCAACTGCATAGCGAGACCCTGTCTCAAAAAGACAAAAAAAAAAAAAAAAAAAAAAAAAAAAAAAAAAAAAAAAAAAAAAAAAAAAAAAAAAAAAAAAAAAAATGCTTAAAAAAAAAGAACAAAGGAGGTTAAGAGCAGAATATGTTTGTTGGGGGAAAGAAAGCTACTCAAGAGAGAGACAGAAGTGGTCCGGAGCAGGTTGCCCAGGAATCTGCTGTTTCTAGCGATTTTTTTTTTTTTTTTTTTTTTTTTTTTTTGTGGGACCAGGGTTCGAACTCACGACCTTGCACTTGCCCATCAGGCACTTGTGCCTCGGAGCTATCTCTCCAGCCCCTGCGATTTTTTTTTTTTAATGTAGTTAGTACAGGGTCCACAGGGTTTCACTATGTAGTTCCAACTCCTAGTGATTCTTATGTTTTCAGCCTCCAAGTGCTGGGATTACAGGCGCGCACCTGTGGACATGATAATACTTAGGCTATACTGAGTTTAGCTATTGTGATTAATTAATTTCACCTGTGTTTCTGTCTTTTGTTTTATTTATTTGTTTGTTTATTTATTTATTTATATTTTTTCATTTCTTTGGGACAGAGTTCTGCTATGTAGCTCACCTGGCCTTGAACTCATGTCTGTCCTCCTGCCTCAGCCTCCAGAGTACCGGGTTGCAGGGTGTGCCACCAAGTCTGGCTTGTTCTTTTTCAAACGTGGTGGTGGTGTTGTAAGCAACTAAGTTAGACAGAAATATTACAGGCTGTCAGACATGGCTAGGTCCTCAGAAGGAGCCAGTGTGGAAGACAAGACCTTGCAATTGTGGGACAGACACTCCAGCTGTGGGCCAGACCTCAAGATAAATAAGTGTTTGCCGCCCTAAAGATACACACTCAGAATTGTTCATCACCTTGAGGAAGCCAGGAAGAGTCAGAAACTCAACCCCCTACAGGACAAGCCCTTGTTCCGTATTCATGCCTGCTTGCTACATGACTTGCTTCAACATTTGATCCCGATTTAATCAATTTTATTAGAGCAATTGTGCTTGAAATCTTACAGGTTGACCATAGTTTTGTCCCACTATGTGGGGACACTCCTGAGTACTGGGTGTGGAAGTTAGTGGCAAGGGATGCTTCCTTCTCTCCCAGGCTACATCTCCTCTTCACATGGCCGGCTGCAACCTGGGGCTCCCTGACTCCAGTTCACCCTGCTGCATACTGCAGCTGTAGGACGTTTTCCACTGAAGTCTCTGGATGTAATCTGAAGAGGTGGAGGGTTTTTTAATTGAGTGGAATTTTTAGTTTATGAGCAAAAACAGCTTGGCTATAATTGTACTTAGGATCATTTGAACAACCACCTGGCAGGAGTCCTTAGCCAGCTGTGCTTGCCTGTAGTCTCAGCACTCTGGGAAGTTGAGGCAGGAGGATCAAAACTGCAAGTCCAGCCTGAGGAATCTAGCAACTCAAAGAAACCTTGTCTGCAAAGGTCTCACATAACGTTACAGCAGTGGCGCTTACAACAATGGTGCTCACAGCAGCGGAGCTCACAGCTGCCCAAGGCGGGATCCCATGGTGGAGAAGCAAAGCAGCAAGCTGAGGTCCCCTCTCCAGCTAAGTAGCCCTTGGCCCCAGCAGAGCTGAGAATCCCAAGCTTGCTACACAGGATGAGCCCTGAGGACTTAGTGCTAAGTGAAGTAAGCTAGTCCCAGAAGGCAAATACTGAGGCCAGGATGAAGCTCAGTGGCGGGGGGCCTGCCTGGCAAGGCCAAGGTCCTGAGTTTGACTCTTAGCACCTAAAACAAATCAAAAGGCAAATATTGTGTGACTCCACACACATGAAGAACTCTGGTCAAATTCATGGAGACAGTAAATGGGGCCACCTAGGAGGGAGAGCGGGTTCAATGGATACAGAATTTGAGGGTCTCTCATTTGCTTTTTGCAGCACAATATGGGGGCTTGACTCAGGGCCTTTTTTTTTTTTTTTTTTTTTTTTTACCAGGTATTGAACTCATAATCCCCCCCACACACACACACACATGCTTAAAAAAAAAAAAAAAAAGCATGTATCACTAAGCCATTGAGTTGCCCAGGCTGGGCTTGAACTTTATTTATTTATTTATTTATTATGGCTGGCTCTACCTGCCCTGGGGGTGGGGCTGGCACATCATATGGTGCTGGGGATCGAACTGTGGTCCTTGAGGTTGCCTAAGCTTTCCTAAGCAGGCACTTTAGACCGCTGAGCCATCTTGCCGGCCCTGGGCTTGAACTTTCGATCCTCCTGCTTTAGCTTCCTGAGTACTGGGATCACACTAGCCGTGCCTGAGACGTTTCTCTTTTAGCTCAGCTCTCAGTGCGGCCACATTTTGGCTTCTGGGTCCGTCTCCCTTAAAGCACCGTAATCTCTTTGTCTGCAGGAGGTTGCCATCCAGGTGGCTCTCAGAATGTTTTCCTGAGCCAATGACAGACAGACTGACTGATAGACTGAGTGAATGACGAATTCAAGGGTAGAGAGAGAAGGATCCCAGGCAAGAGAATCATTGGGGGTGAAGTGGTAAAGGCAGTACAGGGGGCTGAAGAGGGAGTGGGATCAGGGTCAGGGATGGGTGGGAGGACCTTGGAAGGTGCCTGGCCCCACCCCTCAGGGTCACGGGGGTCCCCACTCCCAGTCCAACTTCAGGCTCCAGGCCTGCAAACAAACACTCTCCTAGCCAGAGGATCTGCACTGTATCTCAGCTTGGCCACCTGCATGAGGGGCTCAGGCTTGGTGGGCAGGACCACAGCAGGGCTCGGCCAAGGCCCACAAGCTCCTGAGAGGCCCAGGTGTGTGTGTGGGGGCAGGGGTCTCTTACAGGACCTGACCTCCCTGCTGGCTCTGGCTGTTGACTATAAACAGAAATTCATCAGGAGCCCTGGGCTGGGGGATGGGCCGATCATACCCTCCCCTGGGCCTCTGCTCACCAGGCTTGATGCTGGCCCAGTGCAATGGTGCATTGCCCCCAGATTTTGTTGGGAGTATGGCCCATGGGTGGGGAGGAGGAAGCCATCTTGGTAACCATCTCGGCAGACCATCTTCTCATGGATTTCAGCCCTCAGAGCCGTGTGCTCATGATGGGTTCCTGTGGGACTGGGTGGGCGGTTGAATGGTGTCCCACAAAATGCTGACAGCAGAGGGCCCAGCTGGGATGGGCCCAGGAGGATAGGCTGGCCTGGTGGGGCCCAAGTAGACTAAAGGCTCCATGGCTTTTCTCTTCAGGCTTTGCAAGTCTTCACTGCTCCAAGGGCACCGATGGGGAGGGGGGCTGTCCAGGCCCTATTGGACAATGAAGCCAGACCTGTTTCTCCTGTCAGTGACAACATCATGCCTAGGCTTTGTGGGGAGGCCCTAAGAAAGCAATGTCATGGTCACAGCTGTCACCTTTATCCTGTCATGCCCTGTCCTGCCTAGCCCTGGCTTTCTAATCATGAGAAAATTCTTTCTGCCAGCTCCGCCCTGGCTCCACCTGGCCTTCCAGGTTCTGGGGCAATGTCCTTAGATAATGACATTCACTGTGACTGGAGAGGGATGAAATGCTGGATCATATAATCCCATTTTTTTCCCCATGGGGTGGCTGCACCATTTACATTCCTATGGACAGTCCCAAGGCTCCTGACTCTTTCTTGTGCCCCGGGCTGACTCCATGCTCGAGAATGCTATCCCAGCATCCCTGGGAGGTACCTGCCAGAGTGACACAGTCATTTGACCTTCCCTAGTCCTGCTCTATCTGGCCAAGTGGCTTTGGGAACAAAGGGGATAAGAGAGGCCAGCCTGGGGTCAGGTTGGCCTTAGTAGGTTGGGCCATGGGTCAGTCAGACCCTGGGACAAGAGGCTCCCTTCTCCCTGATGCCAAGTGCTGAGATTTAGCTCATGCTCTGGAAGACACTGAGCTCCTTCCAGGAATCCCTGAGGCCAAGCCACGCATTGTGTGTGCAGGCAGCTTGTGGTGGTTCAGGGTGAGGGTGGCTCTAGAACCCCAGTTCTACTCTCACCCCAGCTATGTCTGCACCTGCAGCAGGCTGGAGGTGGTCTTCCACACTCTGAGGACGTGTGGCCAAGGTGGGGTGCTGCTACTGCAGACCCTAGATCCAGTGTTCTTTTTTTTGTCTTTTTGAGACAGGGTCTCGCTATGCAGTTCAGGCTGCCTTGAGCTCATTTTTATAGCACAGGCTGGTCTCGAACTTGCACTGATCCTCCTGCCTCAGCCTCCCGAGTGCTGGGATTACAGGCATGTGCCAAAGATCCAATGTTCTTTTTTTTTTTTTTTAAGAGATTTATTTATTTATTTATTTATTTATTTATTTATTTATTTATTTTGTTTCAGAACCTTTGTTTGTTTATTCATTCATTTTCATGGCCGGCTCAGCCCACCCCGAGGGCAGGACTAGCACAGCATGTGGTGCCGGGGATGGAACCGCGGTCCCTGAAGCCACCCAAGCTTTCCCAAGCAGGCGCTTTAGGCCACTGAGCCATCCCGCCGGGCTCCTTTTTTTTTTGATCCAATGTTCCTGAGGTGGCAGCATAACACCCAACGAGTAGCCTCAGCCTGGGGCCACACGTACTGCCCCGTGAAGGTCACACTTCTGGGCCCCGTCCTGACAGCCTGCTGGATCCTGGGCAGGCCCAGCCTCTCTGTGAGCCCCAGGTCTTCACCACTGTAATGGGAGCAGTTTGGAGCTCAGTGGTACCAAAGACCTCCTCCACTAGCAAATATGGTAACCTTTACTTAGGAGAACTGGTGAGATAGCTCAGTGGCATAAGCACCTGCCTGGCAAGCCCAAGGTCCTGAGTTTGAGCCCCAGTAACACAAAAAAAAGATTAATAAAAGAAGGAGGGGGAGGGCCCGGTGGGATGGCTCAGTGGTATAAAGTGCCTCCTTGGGAAAGCTTGGGCGGCTTCAGGGACCCCGGTTCAATCCCCGGCACCACATGCTGTGTCAGCCCTGCCCTCGGGACGGGCTGAGTCGGGCATAAAAATGAGTGAATAAACAAATAAAGGTTCTGAAACAAGAAAAAAAAAAATCATCAATTTAAAAAAAAAGAAGGAGGGGACCCCAGGCAGCCCGTTTCTGGGCTTCAACCATTTGTGAGGAGGAGGTAAAGAGGAGGGGAGCAATGCCAGCCACACTGCTGTGAACTTTAGCGTGCACAGGTTTATCTAATATGGACACTACCCTTGAAAGGAGATATAGTTCTTATTCCCATACTGCAGGTGGGGAAACTGAGGCACAGAGAGGCTAAATGGCCCATAGCACAGTTCAAACCCACTCACCTTAAAAAAATATTATTTTTTAACCTAGGGCTTTACATATGCTAGACAAGCCCTCCACCACTGAATTCCACCCCCAGTCTTTCTTTCTTTCTTTAGAATTTACTTTATTTTATTTTATTTTTTTGTTTCAGAACTTTTGTTTGTTTGTTTATTTATTTTTATGGCCGGCTCAGCCTGCCCTGAGGGCAGGGCTGGCACAGCATGTGGTGCTGGGGATTGAACCGCGGTCCCTGCAGCTGCCCAAGCTTTCCTAAGCAGGTGCTTTAGACCACTGAGCCATCCTGCCGGGCCCTCTTTCTTTCTTTCTTTTCTTTCTTCCTTCCTTTCTTTCTTTCTTTTCTCTCTCTCTCTCTTTCTTTTCTCTCTCTCTCTCTTTCTTTTCTCTCTCTCTCTCTTTCTCTCTGTCTCTGTCTCTGTCTCTCTCTGATACAGAGGAATAAACCAGAGTTTTCATTAAGCTGTATCCCCAGCTGTTTTTTGTTTGTTTGTTTGTTTTTGAGACAAGGTCTTGCTATGCAATTCAGGCTGGTCTTGAGCTCACTTTGCAGCCCAGGCTGGCCTTGAACTTGCACTGATCCTCCTGCCTTAGTCTCCAAGTGCTGGGGTTACAGACGTGCGCTGCCATGTCCCACTGCCTTGGCTGTCTCAGTAGCAGGATTAATGCTACCTCTCAGAGTTGCCAGAATTTGGGGAGCCATGTGAGCCTTTCAAGTACCAAACTCCTCCAACTTACACAGGAACTCTCAGAAGTGCAAAGGAGCAGCTGGGAACCTGGCCACAGCCAGGCTGTGTGAACCAGACTACAGAGGACAGGCCACAGGAGCACAAGTCCCTCTGCCAGCCTCAGGCTCCATGAGGAGCAAGGGTAGATAGCTGAGTGGCTGGGATGGTAAGGTCTGGAATCTGAGTCACAGAATAGCCTAAGGAACCTGGGGGAGGTGGTGGAAGAACTTGGCCAAGTTCTAGAGGAAACTTGGAGCAGATAAAGAAACACCTCACCTGCTGGGTCCCAGGCAAGGATTCCAGGATTTCTAGGTGCCAGGCTGCTTTCCAATAAGATAAAGGAAGATAGCTTGTGAAAGAGGGAGGCCCACATAATGGCAGGCACGGAAGCAGAGTGCCAGGACACTAAGGGCATGCCGGGGGCCCGAGACAACCGTGAGGCCCTCAAGGCCTGAGCACTGGGAACCACATCTGGCCTGGGTTAGAAGGGGCAGTGACTGAGACCCATTGTGTCAGCTCAGCTGTTGGGGGGAGGAGCAACCCCACAGCCTTTTTCTGTGGTGCAGTCCAGATTTTGTGGGTGAATTTTGTTCTTTCTGTTCCACCCACTGGCCAGGCTCCAGACCTTGGCCCAGGGCTCCCAGCAGCCCCTGAGTGTACCAAAGTTCCTGGTCATCAAACAGACTAGGGAAACTACTGACTCCTTGTAAGCTACCTCTGGGCCCATGGGCTTCTATAAATGAAGACACTCTGGATGTCTCAAAGTCACCTTCAGGCTCAGCACTTCCCGGGGCAACTGGCTGCCACCTTTGGGCTTGGTCTAGGGTCTGTGAGGACAAAGCCTTAATTTCACAGATTGAGGAGCTGAAGCTGCTGTTGGATGCACGGGTAGAGTTAGCACCCCTGGAGGGCCCTCCACTGCATGTCATGGGCATCATGGCCAGAGCTAGTGCTAGGGATGGGAGGCAGGAAAGAGGTCCAGGGAGCTGCCACCACCCTTCCTGTCTTTCACCGTTCCTAGCCCTGTGCTCCCCTCAGTGACCCTGTGGAATGTGGTCGTGTGAGTTTGTGGGGAGCGCCCAGCAAAGCTTTGTGGTTTCCGGGGTGTGCCACGTGTGCACATGGACGTCTCTGTGTGCGAGGTTGTGGAATGTGGCAGGAGTTCATGTGGGTGACTGGAGACAAGGGAGCCCCTCTGGGTGAGCCAGAGGCAGGAGTTTGCTTTGTGTGCACGTGGAGCCTAAGTCCAGCTGGGGCCACCGAGGTGACTCAGCCAGGTCCCCTGGAACCACCCTGATAGGTCTCCTTCTGGACCAGTCACAGCTCAGCTTCTGCCTATGGACCTGGACAGTTCTCAGCACCTCAGAGCCTGTAGGGTCCTCACTTCAAGGACCTCCTTGCATGTCCCCTGCCCCTGCTATGACCAGCCCTCCCTTGAGACCATGGGGTTACCCTCTTGCTTGCTGCCTTTGCTTTTGTGTTCGTCAACCTGGATTTTCCTTCTTTGCTGAGTTTCAAAGTCTGCACAACCTTCCTGCCTGGCAGAGATGCTGCCTGCCATTCCTCAGCTGGATCCTGAGCCCAGGAGAACGTGCACTGCGCATGTTCACATCCTTGTGCACCACTGTCTGCCTGCACACCCATACCACCACCCTGCTCCTTCATCCACACATAGAAAATACTCCCATATTCACACATACACACACTCATAAACACATAACACGTTCCTGGGGATTTTAGGAACTTCCTAGAACCCTTTGACGCCTCATGGAATGGATCCTTCTCTCTCTCTCTCTCTCTCTCTCTCTCTCTTTTATTTCTCTTCTTGAGACAGGGTCTAGCTATGCTGCTCAGGTTGGCCTTGAGTTTACTGTGTAGCCCAGAATGGTCTCAAGCTTGTAATAATCCTCCTGCCTCAGCCTCCTGAGTGCTGGTTACACGGGCATGTGCCACCTAGCTCAGGGAATAGATCCTTGTCCAAATCATTGCCCCTACCTGACAAGGACAGGAATTGAGGCTTGCAGGGAGAAAGAGACTAAAGTCCTTTCAGGGGCCTCCAAGGAGGTGGGCTTTCTGGGCTGGGTCATTTTATCTATTGTCTATATATCTGTGCCTATCCCTGTGAGGGTTAGGGCTGAAGACTTACTAGGCCACCATAGCCATTTAATTTTTTTTATTTAGTCTTTGTTTGTTTGTTTGTTTTGAGACAGAGTCTATGTGGCTCTGGCTGATTTGAACTCTACAGTGTTCCTACTACTGCCTGAGCTTCCTGAGTGCCGAGAGTAGACTTTTTTTTTTTTTTTTTTTTTTTTTATGCTGGGATCCACCTGTGCATGCTGGGCAGGTACCCTCCCACAGAGCTATGTCCCGTGTCCCAGGGCTGTCTTGAAAGATAAGCAGCTTTTCCGATAAAGGCTTTCTGGGCAGGGGATACATAAGCCAGGTGCAGGGAGTGCTGGCCAATGGGGCTTGAGTAGGGCTCAGCAGAGCAAGGATAGACCAGTGAATGGAATGGGGGTGTGTCTATTGACTTCAGCGAATAGGTGATAGGGAAGAAAGGAGACCAAACATTTTCTGAATGCCTCTGTGTCTTAGTCCCTGTTCTGTCATTGCTGGGACAGATACCTGACACACAAGTTTAGGGAAGGAAAGGTTTATTTGTTTATTTTTTGAATTTTATTTTATTATTTTTCTTGTTTCAGAACTTTTGTTTGTTTGTTTATTCATTTTTATGGCCGGCTCAGCCTGCCCTAAGGGCAGGGCTGGCGCAGCATGTGGTGCCGGGGATCCAACCTCGGTCCCTACAGCTGCCTAAGCTTTCCTAAGCAGGTGCTTTAGACCCCTGAGCCATCCTGCCGGGCCCCAGGAAAGGTTTAGTTAGCTCACAGTCACTGGAGGTTTCAAGACACTGCCCTCACTCTATACACAGTGATTCTCAACCTTTCTAATGCGGTGACCCCCAAAATACAGTTCCTCATGTTGCAGTGACCCCAAACCAAAAAATAATTTTGGTGGCTACTTCAAAACTGTAATTCCAGGCCCGGTGGGATGGCTCAGTGGTCTAAAGCCCCTGCTTGGGAAAGCTTGGGTGGCTTCAGAGACCACAGTTCAAACCCCGGCGCCACATGCTGTGCCGGCCCTGCCCTCGGGGCAGGCTGAGCCGGCCATAAAAAAAAATAAGTGAATAAATAAACAAAGGTTCTGAAACAAGAAAAAAATAAAATAAATAAAGTTAAAAATTCTTAAAAAAAAAAAAAAAAAAACAACTGTAATTCCAAATAAGTAACATTTTCCAATGGCTTTAGGTGACCCCTGTGATTTGGTCATTGACCCCCTCTGGGTTCGCGACCCACAGGTTGAGAACTGCTGCTGGGGTCTGGAGGAGAGGCTGGGGTGCTGCTGCCCTGTCCGGGATGACCCTCTCCATACCTCTAAGAGAGGCCACCTGAGGGAGGGGGCGGGGGAGATACATGCTGGTTAATGGTTTCGCACCTCTCTGGCCTGACCCCTCAAGCCGAGGGCTTGACAGCCCCATAATTTACATGAGGCTTTGGCGGGACAACTAGATACAAACCATAACACTCTGTCACATGTCCTGCTAGTCCACCTGCTCTGTGCTCTCCTGCAGTTGCCTCCACCTGGACTTCAGACCCAGAGCCCAGTCCAGCCCAGCCAAGGAGACTAAAGCCAGTTCACTCTGCCACAGACCTGGCAGCCAACCTGCAGGCCTCATGAGACCCCACCTGGAAACTCCAGGGCTGGAGTACAAAGTCCCAGGGAGGGTGGAATGCAGTCCCCACCAGGTCAGACAACAGCTACAGAAGGGATAACAGATCCAGCAATTGTTCCCAGAGCTGAATCAGCTCCAGGTGAAAGGGGACGGCTGGGCCGTAAGGTGACACTCCCCAGGGGCTAGCTAATCTTGTATCTGGGCTCCTCCCAGGCAGGGCTCAGTGGATTCCTTGTCAGCAGCAGCTCTGGAGGAGATGGGGTGGGAGGCCACCTAGCAAGCTGGACCCCAGAACCTTTCTGAGGAGAGGAAGCGAGGGTGAGAGGGAAGTCGCAGAGACTCATGGGATGCCAGGACCGTGATTCTTTCCTCTCTGTAGATGGGGAAACAGAGGCTGACCAGGACACACAGTGGAGCTGAACTAGAACCCAGATCCCAATTACTGAGTGATTGGGAGATTCAGATTGCTGAGCCATCTTCTGCTTGCCAAGGCCAGCCTCTGGGACTCCGAGGAGGAAGGCCCTGAGGAGTGTCAGACAGGGGCTTCAGGCACCATAGGGGCACAGCTGGGAGGACTCTGGGGTTCTCTGTGTGTGACAGAGCAAGTCACTTGTCATCTCCACTCACCACACAGCTCCACAGACTCAGAGAGCAGCCTGGGGAGGCGGAGGCGGACTTTGGTATGACCCTAAGCAAGGCAGCGGCCCCCCTTCTTCCCAGGCCTCCCAAGAAGCTTGGGAATCTGGAAAGGTCGAGAAAACAAAGCCCTGAGTGGGGAGAAGACCAAAAGCAAGGAGCAGCTTCCCAGCAGCCTCCAGAAGTACCCGCCCTGGGGAAGGCAGCACAGTCCCACTCTATCAGCAACACAGTGGTGGGGGGCAGGCGAGGGTACCCTATCCCCTGCTGCACCCTTTGAGCAGGGATTTGGACTCAGGAACAGATGAATATGCTCTGCATCTGATTTTAGAAAACACAAAAAGAGAGTGAGGATTTAGCTCCATGGTAGAACACATGCCTGACATGTATAAAGCCCGAGATTCCATCCTCAGCACTGCAAATAAATAACCCCAAAGGGAGAGCTATAAGTAGAGTGGACTGATTTGGGGAGAAGCACGCCTATTATGACAGTCAGACACCTAAAAGGAAAATGGGTGACCATGGCATCTACTTCCTTTCCACTGGTCATGTTGTGGTAAAATCAATAATACCATAATTAATTAATTAATTGAATTCATGATACATGGTGAGGGCCAGGATATAGCTCAGTGGCATAAGCACCTACCTGGCAAGTGTAAGTTTTCGATCCTTGGTACTAAAAAAAAAAAAAGAGACACATAGTAGCACATGCCTGCAATCCCAGTGTGTTAGGAGTTTGAGGGAGGAGGATGGCAAGTTCAAAGCCAGCTTCAGCAACTTAGTTAAACTGTGACTCAAAAGCAACAATAATCAAAACAAAGACAAAGGCTAAACTACAGAGCTACATTTGCCCCACTTAGGCCTTGTCCCTGACCTATAGGGTACACAGTCCTGAGGGGGACAGAGCTTTTCAGATAAAGGAAGAGCCATCCCAGACTCACATCACAGACAAGAGCTGGAGACTGAGAAAGCCCTTTCGCCATGGGTAAATCCCAGATCCAGGCTTCCTGGGTTTCCTGGCCTGTCCTTGCTGTGTTACCTTTGAGTCTGCCGGGAGCAGCGGAAATGGAGAGACGTGGTATTTTGTGCCTCAGAGGGCACACAGGGCGCCAGTACCTGGGTTTTCATGAGGCTCGAAACAGAGCCAATGGGGTGAAGCACACTTGAAATGGTATTTCTGGGCCGGGCGGGATGGCTTAGTGGTCTAAAGCGCCTGCTTAAGAAAGCTTGGGCGGCTGCAGGGACCGCGGTTCGATCCCCAGCACCACATGCTGCGCCAGCCCTGCCCTCAGGGCAGGCTGAGCCGGCCATGAAAATGAATAAATAAACAAAAGTTCTGAAACAAGAAAAAAAAATTCTTAAAAAAAAAAAAAAACGAGAAATGATATTTCCATCATGGGCAGAGGAGTGCCAAACTGCTGTGAGCGGCAGGGGCAAGGTGGGCAGGAGTCCCAGGCCGAGGGCACCCATGAGCCCCTGAGAGCAGCAGTGAGAGCAGAGAGCCCCTGGAGATGCAGGTGGAAGAGGAAGCTGACATTTCAGGAGGTGGTAGGACAAATCAGATTTGGGGTAATGTTATAGGGATGTGCTCAAAGTGCTGTGAGATAGGAATGGCTTTATTTTCAAAAGGTGTTGGTGGAGAATCAAGAGAAAATGTTCTTGAGCACGTGGAAATGACATGAAATTCAAATTTTGGTAGCCATAAATAAAGTTTTATTGGAATGCAGCCCTGCTCATTCCTTTACATATGGTCTATGGCTGATTTTCTGTTACAACCGGCAGGTCGAGTAGCTGTGCCAGAGACTGCACGGCCAGCAAAGCCTAAAATATTTACAATCTGGTCTTTACAGAAAATCGTGCCCACCCATGGCTTAGAGAAAGTCTCGGGGAGAGAAAAGGATGGGTGGTGATGTGGGCAGAGGTAGGTCCAGGTCACCAGAACTTGAGCGGAAGCTAAGAAAAAGCCATGGAAGGTTCTGGGTACACGGAGAGCAGACCAGACAGAGGTAGCACCAGGGTTCTTGAGCACAGGAGCCTGGCCACAGTGGCCTAGGTGGTCTCCCTGGTGTACTCCGGTGCTGAATGTGCACTTAGCGAGCTGCGCACGTGTAGGAGAAGTGGCTAATGCCCTCCCCTTGAGCCACCGGAAATGGTATAGGCGGGAAGAGTCGGAAGCGCGGGAGCGCGTGGCAGAAGTGACTGATCCCAGCCCTCTGAGCGACCGGAAACGGTAAAGGGCGGGAAGAGTACGAAGCGTGGGAGCACGTCTCCAAGCCACAGTAGAAGTGGGCAGTGACAAGTTCTGGAGAGGAACTGCTATTTAGGAGGTGAGCGAGATGGACGAGGCCTAGTGTCTACGGGGTGGGTTGATTTACTCAGGAGCCACAGAGAGGGTAAAGGAGGTGGCTTTGGGTGCGTGGTGGAGGATAGGAAGTACATGGTTGGTGTACTGGAGTTGCCATGTCCAAGTGGACCAGCAGATGTGTGCGGACAGCGTGACAATTCTGTACCACACACATGCCACAGGGCCAGGCCTCCGCACAGGGTCCGCGATGTTTACCAAATCACAGTAGCCTGGTTACTACTGCCCTCAGCCCAAGACCCAGAGAGCCCTCAGCACATGCTCAGTCCCTGGGTGTGCAAGCACCCAAGTGCACAATCCCAACACAAGCATGCACGTCCATGCACACCTGGGGACAACCTGGGCACACGCCGCGGCTCACACAGCGCCAGACACACAGCAGGGTGCAAACGCGTACAGAGGGACGCACGGTCCCACGCGCACCCCCGACACGCAGTGGGCCCCGCCCCGCCCCCCACACCAGCTACACTCCGCACAGGACGCCCGGGCCGTGGGCCGGCGCACGCTCGGTCACAGGCAGGGCGCGCGCACACTCACATCGGAGCGGAGCACACGCGGGAGGCGAGGCGCGGCGCGCGGCTGTCGGAGCCTGCGGTCCCAGGCGCCCCGGGCCCGGCCTGGCGCGGCGCGGCGCGGCGCGGCGCGGCGCGGCGTGCGGAGCCCGGCTGGCGGGGGAGGGGAGGGGGCTACGCGGGGGCGGGGCGGGGGCCGGAGCCACTAGGGCCGGCGAGAGCGGGCGCCTTCGCGAGCAGCGCTCGGCCTCGCCGCCGCGCCCTCCGCGCCCTCCGGCTCGCCGCACCCCAGCCGCCGCCGCCGCCGCCACCCCGAGGTGCAGCCGAGTGGCCGTACCGGGCCCACGGGACGGGTGGAGGTGGGGTGGAGGGCAGAGATCAGGGCCGGGCCGGGGCTGCACCGCCTGCGATGCCGGGCGCCCGCCGCCGCCGCCGCAGGAGCCCGGGATGGGGCGAGAGGCTGCGGTGGACGCTTGCATCTCCCCGCCGGGGGCCCCGGGGACCGCGGAGCCGCCGCCGCCGCTGCTACAGCCGCTGCTGAGATCCAGCGGGCGATGGGTGAGTTGACCCCGGCGCCCGAGGACCGCGCTGCAGCGCTGCAGTCCCCTACCCACGGAGCCCCGCGCCGCTCCGAGCGCCCCTGCTGGAGCGCGGCCTTAGGGGCGGGGGCGGGATGCGGGGAGCCGCTCAGCGGCGCCCCCTCCCCCCACCCGGCTGCTTCCAGGCCCGCAGGGCAGCTCCTTGGCGCGCCGACCCCTCCCTGGCAAGGCGGAGGGCGTCCGGAACAGCGGGGCCCCAAGCCTTGCTTTGTGCGCCGCCCCCCATCCCGGGCTCCCGCTCGGCGAGGCGCGGGGCTGGGGGCGGGGGTTCTGAGCGCCCGCCTTCCCCACCCCCGACCCTGGGCTGCTGCGGCGGCCGCAACGAGGCCCAGGCGCGGTCGGGGTTCTGGGCGGGTGCGGAGGCTGAGGCTGTAGCTGCCCGTGGGGACCAGGCAGAGGCGGGTACTGAGAGAGCCCCCCACTTTTTGGTAGGGGGGCTCCCGCTCTTTGCACTGCACTGCCCAGGGCGGAGGAGGAATCCTGGCTGGGGAAGGGAGCTAAAAATATCTGCAAATAGTGAGTTCTGGAACCCGGGTGGGAGGGGAGCACTTGTGTGTGTGTGTGTGTGTGTGTGTGTGTGTGTGCGCGCGCGCGCGTGTGTGTGTGTGTGTGTGTGTGTATGGGGTGCCTGAGCTGGGACGCAGGGAGGAGATGCAAGCAGCTCAGCCAGCCCTGTTGGCCAGAGGTTCTGATGACACCGACAGGGGAAGCAGAGGAGGGAGACAGGAAGGCCACCCCAGTGAGATTCCTCGGTCCCCCTTTCATTCCCCTTCACACTAGTCCAGATGAGCCTTCTTTGGGGGTGGTGCTGGAGGGCACTGTCATGTCAACCAGAGAGGCTCTGTTATTAAGGGCCAGGCTCTGGGCCAAGCATGAGGATGCCCAGAGAGCAAGGCATCCCCCCTCCCCAAGCTGGCAGCCCGAGTTATTGATGCTATCCGGGACTAAGGCGATAGGCAGGGGTCCTGGGAAAGTTTGAAAGAGGGACTCTCAGCCCTAGGGGGGAGAGAGAACTCACCACCAGAAGCGATGACACTCGGAGAGTGGAAGAGTTTGTTGGGTAGAGAGCGCTAGGAAGGGCATTCTGGGCAGAGGGAATGGCTGGAGCGAGGACTGGGAGGCCGGAGTGGCTGGTGCCTGTTGAGAGATGGAGGTGGGAGATTGTCCAGCAGAAAGAGGTGGAGAGCAGAGCCCAGGCTGACTGGCAGGAAGGCAAGGTGTAGGCAAGATGGCAGGCCACACCAGAAAGCCAGCACAGGCTTTTGACAGCAAGGATGGGAGACAAGCCAGCTGACTGACTCAGTCAACCACGGGAGCTGATGTGGCCAGGGCTGCTCTGTACACCTGGTTGCCCTCTCTACATAGCAGCAGGAATTCGGCCTAGTTTCTACCTCTGGCAAATGGGAAGAGTCCCGCACAAGATTAGCCGGTAAGTTGCTGTCTCTTGTCAGCATCACTGAGGGCAGGCAGTGCTAGGGCTCATGGGAGGAGAGTGAACTGGAAGGAGACAAGGCTGGGAGGAGCAGGGAGGAGCAGCGGTGATAGGGTGGCCTCCATCACTGTCTTGCTTACACCATGGGCACCCACCACCTTTTGCCCCTATCCAGTCAAGATATTTGGGGTATACTACTCTGTTCCCCAAAAACCAAAGGCCATAAGTGCCCCATAGTTGCCTATAATATACTCTGTCCTCCTAACTGGTTCTGCCTTCACATGGGAACCAGGGCTCCCTTCTAGAATCTGCTTCACCATTTGGGCCAAGAAACACGATGTCTTCTCACATGAATGCTCCTGGGCTGGGTGGTGAGGATGCAGGTCTTGCTCTCAGGAGGTTAGAAGCCTGCTGGGCAGTAGATCCTACTGGGCACCCACTGTGCCCATGTGCCCAGCCCCATGCCAGTTGTCAGGGACAGGGCTGGAGTCATTAGAAACAGATTGTATGGAGCCAGTGAGATAGCTCAGTGGTCTAAAGCGCCTACTTGAGCAAGCTTAGGCAGCCACGGGGACCGCAGTTCAATCCCCGGCACCATATGCTACGCTAGCCCCACCCCTTGGTCAGGCTGAGCCAGCCATAATATATGTAAAAATAATAAAATGATAAAGTTGTGTATCTGACTTACTTCACTCAGCATTATGTTCTCAAGTTGTATTCACATGCCTATGAATGTCTCAAGATTGTCTTTCTTAAAAAAGAAACAGATTCCAGAGCCAGTGGCCTGGCACCAGTCCTGGCCCTGCTACTTCTTAGTGTGTTACTGTGGACCAGTGACCCTGTAGCTCAGTTTCCTTGTCTCTAAGATGGGAACAGTGCACGCTGCTAGTATTGGGCATGCCTAGCATGGTTTTGCCTGATTGTGCATCATCCCCTTTCAAGAGTCTGCATGCAGGGCCAGCGAGATAGCTCAGGTGTCTAAATTGCCTGTGCCAGGGGGTGGGGAGATAGCTTAGTAGAATAAGTGTTTGCCTGGCAGGCTCAAGGTCCTGAGTTCAATTTCTAGTACCACCAAAAAAAATAAAGCGCCTGCCCCTGGCATCACTAGCTCCATCCCCAGGGTGGACTGAGACTACTTTCTCCTGACTATGGCCTGGTGGCCAGGGTCTGCTTTCCTGTGTCATTGCTCTGGCAGGGGCCACTGGTATGCTGGGATACAGCTTTCTGGGAAAATAAAATAAAATCCCCGCAAGACTCGTTGGCAGATTCCTGTGGTGTAAGTCTTCCCACAGTGCCTGATAGCCTCCCAGTGAGAGGTGACATGTCAGCTTTGGCTCCCAGCCCTCCAGTAGGTGCTTAATGATGGCGGAAGAGAAGGAACGGCAGCAGAGATTGTTGCTCAGATAGCTTGGGGTGCTGCCGGGCAGTGCTGTAGGTAGATGAAGAAAAGTGCTGGAGCCTGGAGGCCACCCTAACAGCCAGCCATGGGACTGAGGATAGAGGGGACAGAGGGCTCATGGAGTCTGAGGCCACCCCTCTCCTGCTCCCTTGAACCTTAGCTTGTCCTTGGGTCTGCACAGAGGAGCCCAGGTGGACCCTATGGTTGTGGCTTAACTGTGCCCCGAAATGTATGTGCCCCCAAGCTGGCTTCTAGTCCTTGGCTTATGCTTTCTTTTTCTGTTCCTTCCCAATCCTTCCTGTGTCCCCTGAAACTTCTGTGCATCAGAAGCTTCCTCATGCACCTGCTCCATGATGCCAGCCTTGCACCCCAGATTAGACAGACCCTTCCAGTTCTGCTGTCACCATGTCTGTGTGCAGCCCTCAGTGGGCATGTGTCCCTACAGAAACCCACACCAGAGGACCGTGGGGACCCCCTCTGCAGAGCAGACATGCAGCTCACACTGAGTACCAGTGGCTCAGGGAGGCACCCATTAACCTTGATTCCCAGCTGTGGACTCAGTGTGTGCCTGTCTCTTTAGTGTGTTTGTTTGTCACATGGTTCTGATAGACTGACAGAGACAGAATTGAATGAATGAATGAATGAATGAATGAATGAGTCTCAAGGCCAGGCCTTGTTGTCCTGCACTTTGCATCCCTTCCTATCCTAGCACAGGGGAATGGCCCTCCAGAGGGCCGCTTCCCACCATAGAGCAACACAGGGACCCTGCTTGGCAGGAGTTATCGTCCTTACCTACAGGAAGGGGACAGGAAGCTTTTCTAGGAGCAGGCTTCAAATATACCTCGTCCCCTGTGGTCTAGGATGGGGCTGAGCAGGGGACCCACTCCTTGCCCATAACTAGGGAAGTTCACAGAATTCTAAACTACTTTTCCGGTACTGCCTGAAGTGGAAATCCCCACCAGCCCCACCCCGTTGGTGTCTTATTTTTATCTTTTGTATAAAAATAAAATTGGGAAAATAGAAATAATTCGTACTAAATTTCTTCATTGAGAGGGCCAGTGAGATAAATCAGTGGACTAAATGCCTGCTTAGGCAGGCTCAGGGGCGGGGCTTTGATTCCCTGGTACCACATGCAGCATTGGCCCCGCCCCCAGGAGTGCTGAGCCAGCCACTGAGTCCAGGTGTCATGGTGCACACCTGTGATCACAGCGCTGGGGAGGCTGAAAATAGGAAGATCACTATGAGTTCAAGCTGCATCGTGAGACCCTGTAACGAAATACATAAAATTTAAAAAACCAAACAAAAAATCCTAGAGCTTATTTGGCTCCAATTGTTGGTTCTCACCAAAGTGGGACTCCCCAGGGATGGAAGGGTGAGGGGCAGGAGAGGAGATGGCAGCCTGTGTGGATGTGCGGATATCCTCAAAGGCCTGTTTCCCACTGCCTGCAAATTTTCCAGAAGGCTGGAAGCTTTCCAGAAGGAATAGCCTAGGGCTGGGGATTAAGCTAAGCAGCACAGTGCCTACCTGGCAAGTGAAAGGTCCAGCCCGGAGCTAGGGGTCTGAATGAGGAAGAGGTGTCCTCCATGTCTCTGGGCCTCTGGCTGCAGATGCTGAGGGGTTGGGGGGACTTTCAGGGTGCTTCTCCGCACCTCCACCTCCAAGTCAAGGTGTAGTAACTAACATGCTTCTGTTTAAGGAGCACTTACTGTGTGCTGGGTGAAGGCCAGAGATGGCATGCATTACCCTTGCTGCATTTTGCAACTCCTGCATGTGGGTGCTATTTTTATCCCCATTGGGCAGTTTGGGGATGCTTAGAATTGGAGGCTCACAGCCAGGAAGTTTAGTGCCAGGATTGTGTTAAACCCATACGATTCCCAAGCCTGTCAGGGCTGCCTATGTGGCCTCCTGGGCTACCCAGACAAAACCCTTTTCTTTCCAGGGGGTCCTGGGGGGCCTATTTTTGGTGCCTTGAGCCCCCAACACAACCACCTCTGGCTTTCTGGGCCTCTGCCAGGGCTGCGTGGGGAGCACACACACTCCCCAGGCCCTCAGCCCCTGTGCATCAGCATTCTCCTTAGCAGGGCTGGAACCCATGGTTTGAAAAATACTGTCCTAAGCCAGTTGTTGTGGTGCATACCTATGATCCAGCCCTACGGAAGGCTGAGGCAGGAGGATTTCAAGTCCAAGGCCAGCCTGGGCAGAGCTGCCCTGGAGTTTGCAAGACTTGTAGACTGGAAGAACTGCTGTTCAGCCTCATGAAGGCCTCACTACTGCCCTAAGAGAACCCTGTTCCCCACCTCTGCTCCACCTCTGCTCCTGGCTACCAGGTGTTCACACACCAGGCTGCTTCCACAACTCCCAGAGCCTTTACTGTGCACCACAGTGCTGCTGCCTCTTCCTGGGGGCCAGTTCTGGCTCAGCTGTGACCCTGGCGCTTGACCTCTGGCAGAGCCCAGGCTGGTGGTTCTCTTGCTTCCTGGAGGGCAGCACTTGGGCAGGGAGAATCATGGTCCGTGAGTGGTGGTGGCCAACCCAGAAGGACCTTGTTCATGAGGAATGTGTGCCAAAGACTGGAAGGGCTGGGACCGCCCTGGGGGCTGGCTCCTTGCCTGACTTGTAGGTAGCCTTGATAAAGACTTAAGTGTTTGGTGATTGTGGGTGGGGGATGGGAGGGACATTTCCCAAAAGAACACTGACTGATTGAGGTGAAGGATCTGGAAGACACCTCATGGACTATCACCTAGGCCTGTGATCATAGCTCATCTTTATGACACAAACGGGACAAGATGCGGAGTTCTCTAGTGTGATCTGTGTCTCAAGATAGAACTGCAGGCTGTGTTGCCAAAAGGATGCTGACCCCCTTATGTGGAAACTGAGTCCCAGACAGGGGCTAGACTCATTCATTCATTCATTCACTTGTTTAGGAAGCCTACCTGGGTACCTCTGTCAGTCTGTTGGAAACACGTGACTCGCCTGCCATAGGGCCAGGACTGGATGAGGCTGCATTCCACACAAGCTTCATTCATTCTCACAGCAGGGACCTGGGGGACAGCTCTGCCTTTTCACTTGCACTGTACTTTTTCCACTGAGATAGCTTGGAAGAAGTGGGGAGCTCCGCAGGGCGTTATGACTGTGTAAAGTGGCCCCTGTTGGGACAAGCCCTACCCAGATCAAAACCTCAAGATAGAGGGCCCAGGAACCAGGTCTCCTAAGGCTGCTGTGGCAGGATTTGAAATCACACAAGAGCACAAGCTGGTGACCTGAGCCCACCACTGGAGGGAAGTGACAGATGGGCCTCTAGGCACTTGTGGGGTGTGGAGGGTGACCTGCCCACATTTTGGGGATGAATGACCAGCATCCTGCTGGGGCTTCTATTGAGTGCCCACAGTCTTGGCCGAGTCCCAAGAAGGGGCCCAGCTGTGGGACCCTCTTGGCCAGCTGAACCTGCCCATTTTGCTGAAGGAACATTGAGTTCCCAGAGTGGTTCAGAGAGAGGCTGGCAGTCTCCTGAGAGGGCTGTGGGAGGGTCCTTCTCATGATACTGTGGCCCCATTCCTTTGTTCCCAAGCTGGGGCGTTTTCTCTGTCAGACCTATGTCAGTTCTGGGGGTGGACGAGAAGGAGCAAGGACAGCAAAGTCCCCAGGGCTCTGGCTCCTGTCCTGCATTGCAGAGAAGGACAGAGCTTGATAGAGAAAAATGTGTGTTGTCCTGAAGCTGGCAAGAAATCCATGTAGATGCTTCGTTCCAGCACAGAGGTGCAGGGGCCAGGAAAGGATGCCAGAATGCAGGCCAGAGCAGGTCTGGATGGCAGGAGGGAGCACAGAGGGAGCCTATTTCTTTCAATCTGCTCTCTGATTTTCTTTATAGTCCCCCTAATGAAGTTATATTTTAAAGGCAAAGGGGAGAAAAGTGCTCCAGGGGTAGCCAGCCCCCACCAACACTACTTTGTTTGATTCTGGGGCTGGTACTTGGGTGGCCAGCCATGAGCTCCTCTAGTAGGGGTTGCTGGGCAGGTGTTGTCCAGGGAAGGGGCACCTGTGGTAGACAGCCTGTGTTTCCCTTGCTTGGAGAAATTGGGCTGTGGGTGTCCAGGCTGGAGGCTACTGGGTACAGTGCCCAAGAATTCTATCCAGATACCTCTAACCTGCTTCCTGAGGCCGTACCTGGCATTTGTACTTTCTTCCCTACCCCCACAAGCTAGCCTCTGAGGTCACTGCCATCTGTTCTCTGTGTGGTCTTCACCTTCCTGCCTCCTGGCTGTTGCTAATTTTTGGTTTCCCTTTCCTGGAAAATCAGCCATGCTGTTCTGATGGCTGCCACCATGGTTCCCTTAGGGAAGCCATTGCTACTTCTCCCAGCCAGAAGTGACCCCTAAGGCAGAGATCATAGCTGTCTGTTTCACCACAGTCCCCAGTACCTGGGGGAGTGGTCATCACCGCTGGTGGGTGCCTTCCCTGATTCCAGCCTCAAGCACCTTTCCCTGTCCTGTGTAGGTCAGGCTGTGCCTTCAGTCACATCATTTTTCTTTTTTCAAATTTTATTTATTGATTTGTTTACTTACTTATTTATGTTATGACCGGCTCAGCCTGCCTCAGAGGTGGGGCTGGCATAGCCTGTGGTGCCAGGGATCGAACCACAGTCCCTGTGGTTGCCTAAGCTTTCCTAAGCAGGTGCTTTAGACTGCTGAGCTATCTCGCTGGCCCTCAGCCACATCATTTCTAATTCTGTCTCAGCCTTGATCCTGGGTGACAACAAAGAGCTTCTTCCTTGACTTTTTTCTTTTTTCTTTTTTTTTTTTTTTGGTACAGGTTTTGCTACACAGATCAGACTAGACTTGCAGTGATCCTCCTATCAGCCTCCCCAGTGCTGGAATTACAGGTGTGTGCCACCATGCCCAGTTTGGGGGCTGGCACAACCCTCCATCACAGTCTGCAGAGCACACCTGGCTGCACTCAGCTTGAGCTCTGCCTCTGAGGTCATGGCTGAGTTATTATGATGGCCAGTTTTAGGTGTCACCCTGGCTGAGTTGAGGAACAGCTAGATCAGGGGCCATGTGTGACTTCTGAGTGTGTCTGGATGACATGGTGTGAGTGGCAGATGGGGTTGGGAAGACCTGCCCTCAGGGTGGGGAATCACCCA
>PVJA010032218.1:0-24247 GCA_004027025.1 Myocastor coypus | reverse complement strand
GTGCATGCTGCCCACCTCCTAGTTCTCACTTTTGCACCCCTGCTCTTTATCCAGGCCTCCAGGACTGTCTTATTTTCAAATCACACACCAGCCACCAGCAGCTCAAGCCCAAAACTTAAGCCTTGACTTAGCTCTTACTCTCAAATCCTTCATCCGAACTGTTTGAAAATCCTCCCCAATATTCCCCAAATCCATCAGCCTCCAGTCATACTCAGGCTGCTGTAAAGTCACTTCCAGGACAAGAACAGCCTCCCTGCGCCCCGATCCCCACCAAGAACCAGTCCTCCCTCTTCTCAGTCTGAGTCATTTTTTTTAATTATTTTTTTTTTTATTTTTTTCTTGTTTCAGAACTTTTGTTTATTTATTTTTATGGCCGGCTCAGCCCTTACCGAGAGCAGGGCTGGCGCAGTATGTGGTGCCGGGGATCGAACCGCGGTCCCTGAAGCTGCCCAAGCTTTCCCAAGCAGGCGCTTTAGACCACTGAGCCATCCCACCGGGCCTGAGTCATTTTTTTGAAATGTACATCAGATCATAGCATGCCGCAGCTCAAACCAATCTGACGGTTTCTACATTAGGCAGGGTTCTTCAGAGACCTGGAACCAATAGGATATATCATAAAAAGAGATTTATTTTAAGAAACTGCCTCACATGATTGTGGAGCCTGACAAGCTCAAAAATCTGTAGGCCAGACTGGCAGGCTGGAAATTCTGGCAAAAGTTATCTGGAGGTTGCAAACTCAGGAAGACTTTCTATGTCCCAGTCTGGAAGCAGAACTTCTTCCTGTTTGAACGACCTCTATCTTTTCTCTGGTAGCTTTCAACTGTTTGGGTGAAGCCCACCACACTGTGAAAGACAATCTGTCCTACTCAAAGTCCGCTGATTTAAATGTAAATCATGTCTGACAAAACCTTCACTGCAACACTGGTGACTGGTGTTTGAGCCAGTTTCCTGGCACCACAGTGCAGCCAGGCTGACCCATAATTAGCCTTCACAGCTTCCCATTACTTTGGAAGAGAGCTTGAGGCAGTGAAGTTTGTCTGCTCACATCTTCCCTGTTGTCTAGACCACCTGGCCTTTTGCTCTGGCTATGAGCTCTGCTTCTTCCTATCTACAGAAGGGCTTTTCATCCTTTACCCTGATCAACATTTCTCTAATCTCCCCATGCCTGCCTCCTTCATTTCCCACTGGATCTCTGCTCTGATGTCACCTGCTCCTGAGCCCTCACCACCCAGCTTGTCTCAGACACACTGGGAGCCAGTATCACTCTCCTGCACCTCTCTGTCTGCCCTCATGGGTCCTACTAGCCCCGGTGGCACGTCGTTTGTTGACTACCTCCCTTCTGCTGCTGGAGGGTATCTCTAGTTTCACTCCCTATCTGATAGAATGGTGCCATATCGTAGGCACTCAGTAAATAAAGCTGAATCAACGAAGAGCTTGATGAAAAATGCTTTTGTAAATCCTTTGGGAGAAATGAATTCTGGGAAACTCACAAAATACTACAGTCACTTTTCAAAGACTTATGACGTGAATGAAATTAGTATTCACTTGCTGTAATCTATAATCCAGATAACATTCTTTTCTATTCATTTTTCTTATCTTATTCTGTCTAAGGCTCTTGCTAATATTCTCTATTTGTGATGTGCACTTAATCTGAGACCACAACTCTGAATATTCTTTGCCTCCGAAGACCAACGCAGCTGACCGAAGGGAGCTCCTCCGCTCTGCACTCAGAGCTTGCAAGGGTCTGCACCACACCTCTGCCTGCAAGCTACCCTCATCCACGCTTTGTCTATAGCTGGTGGAGCATCAACACCTTCATACACCTGAAGACCACGTTTAACCCAGGACTGGTATTCAGATAGAAAGACAGAAAAACTAGTGGTGCCAATAATAGAACTATATTTATGGAGTGACTAAGAGTGTTATTCATTTTCAAGGAAGTTGTTGGTCCCTGAGGACCTTGAATGTTCTTCCTTCCCAGGTTTCAAATGAGGAAAATAATAATAATTAATAATAACAACAATAACAACAACAATAATAATAATACCAGATTCTGCACTGAATCAAAGAGATATCTTCAAGAATTTCAGAGAAACTCATGCAAATTTATGGTTGACTCTTCTGTTAAGCAGAAAACACTACTTTACATGCATTTTATATCCAATGTGTCATTTTTTCCCCACACACACTAAACAGAATTCCTGAAAGTTCAGTGTTTGCTCACAATGACCAGGATAGTTCTTTGCAGAAGCAAAACTCAAACCCAGCATATACTGGCTCCAAGCCTGTGTTCTTCTTAGGAACCTGGTCCCACTGGGGCAAAGTGCCTGGATGCAAGGGATTCAGTGTAGCATCTCAGGTTGACTCCGGACATGGACCATAACATGCACAACCTCCATCTCTCACTAACATTCTCCCAAGTGCTTCTGCTACTCGGCTGTACTGCAAGAATCCCCAGTACTCGGCAAAGCTCTCCAGGTCAGTCTCTGTAAGCTGCACAACCCCTTCACAGGTACCAGGACTGAAGCTTCTTCGGAGGCTCAGACTCACAGAAGAACCCCTGCTGCTCAGGGCAGAGCTGAGACCTCTAGCATTTCTCACTTTCAAAATCTCTAAATGTTTGGTGAATATCATTCTCTCATCTGTCCTCCAAGAATGAAAAGCATATAAATAAATCAACAAAGCAGGCATTTCCTTGGCACTTCCAAGTCCAGCCCAGCTCTGCAGAGTCACAGCCCAGAGGCTGTGAAATCCTTTGTGTTCTCCTCTCATATTTTACCGCATCATATTCAACTTTCCCTAATTAAACATAATAACATTCTATGTGAAACAAACTTTACCCAGCATTTAAGAAAATTTTGTTGGGCTGGGGAGATAGCACAGTGGTCTAAGTACCTGCCTGACAAGCTCAAGGACCCAGGTTCCCAGTCCTGCATGCCATGCCAGCCTGCACTATGTGGGCCACCAAAACCTGGTGTGGGGATTCCTCCTTGTAATCTCAGTCCTGGGGAAGCTGGAGAGCTGAGACAGGAGGAGGCTCACTGTGAGTCCAAGCTGCACAGTGAGACCTTGTACCTAATTAATTAATTTTTAAAAACCCTTCGCACCCCCTTGCCTGCGCCCTTGGTGTCTCTTTGTGTTTCCGGGCCCCCTGCACTCAGGCCACGGCTCTGTTTGTGCTGATTTTCACTTCCTTCAGCTTTCCGCTGTCATAAACAGCAGGTGCCAGAATAACAAGGCCGGATGAAATTTACAGGAACAATGTGTTTATACAGTTGGCTACCTTACCCAAAGCGTAATGCTCTTCGACTCCGAATCAGATGTCCTGCCATCTGCTGCAAGGTACCGAGACTGCACCGCACAGCCAGTCCAAGACCTGACTTTGCACAAAGGTATGGGGGTCGAGAATTACAGTAATAAAACACAAAAGCATCTCTGTTCACAGAAATTGTTCTATCTGTATGGAAACTAAGACATCCTTAAATGAGAATTACTCTGTTTACAGTACAGGATATTTAATAAGCTCTCAACTAAAAACTAACCACAGAATTAAGAACCCTTTCATTTAAGCTTATAAAGTACTTGAACCGCATAGCAAGTCTCGTGGGGCTGAGCTATAAAATGTAATTCTTCTTTGAATAAATCAAAGACATCTCAAACTGACCACCATTCCCTGTGATGTTCGCTTTGTGATTGTTTGGGTAGGAACTCTGTCTCTCAGATGTACTCAGTTTTAATCAAAGTTGTGCAGAAAAGATTTTACGTCATATATCTGACACACAGAAGGCTCCTATTTGGTTCTGTTAGAAGATGTGTTACATGTTCTACTGGACTTAGGATTTGAGCCTTTGTTTTTCACCCATTCAGGCTCAAGGGTAGGAAGGTTGACAAAGTATGGATCCTATATCAGGAGTGCAGCCAACCAGGGATGGAAAATACTTGAAAGCCTCCAGTGGCTACACTGCACCGAATACGCACACACTTTCTTCTTGCTTTTGACTTCCTAAGGTATGCAGCCTAGCAACTATCTACCCAGCCTTTCTGCTGATTTCACATCATAAGTAGACCAGAATGAGGCCTTCAGCGAATGTAGGAAGACATGCACAGGTTATCCGCAAATATTACACCATTTTATATAAGGGATTTGAACTGCTTCAGACTTGGATACCATAGATGCACCTAGACCCAAGTCCCCACACATACCAAGAGACAAATGCAGTTGTATTGTCCTGTTTTCCCGTATCCAATGTCTGTAGTTCTCTCTTTCCCTGTGGCACCATTATCCCACCCAAGCTGGCCTTGGCTTTGTACGTCTGAATGAGAGCAAAGTATAAAGTCATGCCCTAGGTCCAAAGCCAACCAAAGCTCCTGCAGCGTAGGAGTAGATGGGATTCTTTTAACGCTAATCCCTGCAGCACAGCTTTCTCATTAGCCATCATAACTTCTAACATATCAGATTCTCAGTTCGAATTCGGTCTTGAGCAGCACCCGCAATAAATGGCATACTAAATAATGCATCAAATTCAATATGTTTACTCTCCCTGTGAGCCACTGGCACTCTGCAGAGCATCTGAGGTAGAGTTAGAAAAGATGTGTCCCTTGTCTTCATTGAATATATTATGAATTTAGGGGCCTAGGAACCCCTCTATCCAAAACTGTCACCTTGGAGCTGAGGGTCCCGAAATCCCCACACCTTGAGAGCCAGCCAGCGGGGCAACTCTGAGAACACCCAGCAGCCAGGTTGGCACTCAGAGTAAGAACCCAGGGGGCTGGCCCCGCACAAGCTCAGGGTCATCGGGGCCACTTATCCTCAGCTCTGCTCATAGCTACACACACAAAGAGGTTCCTGCTAACAGGCTTGAAGTGAAACAGGACACCTGTATTTTCCTGTTTCGGGTTGGAAACTAAAGCTCGTGTTCTCTCGTCTTCCCCCAATTTCCCTTCCCTCTGTGTCCTCCCTTTACTTCCCCTCCTCCTCCCCTGTCTGCTTTCCTCTCCCTCTTCCCTTCCCCTTTCCCCTTCTCTGTGCTGGCCAGTTACTGTACATCCTCTTCCCTCTCCTCCTCTCTTCTCTCTCATTCCTTTTTCTTTCTCCTCCTCCCCCAACTTCCCTCCTTCTTTCCTCTTCTCCTACCATTCTCCTCCTCCCTCCCTCCTGATCTTCCCTCCTCCTACTCTACTCCTCCTCCTAAAAAATAAGACAAAATAGGGTAAATATGCTATTTGCCTAAATTACCTCGTAAGCGAAGATTCTGAATGTGAAGCCCGGCAGGATGGCTCAGTGGTCTAAAGCGCCTGCTTGGGAAAGCTTGGGCGGCTTCAGGGACCACGGTTCAATCCCCGGCACCATATGCTGTGCTAGCCCTGCCCTTAGGGCAGGCTGAGCTGGCCATAAAAAAAATGAGTGAATAAACAAATAAAGGTTCTGAAACAAGAAAAAATAAAATAAATAAATAAAATAAAAAATTATTTTAAAAAATAAAAAATTTAAAAATTTAAAAAAAATGAATGTGATGATGGCTACGAACCTTCTATATCTTTGCTTCTTCCTACACTTTAACGTTCTTTACTAGTCATTTTCAGATGACGTATGTAAAATGCCAAAAGACAAAGACTGGCAGTTTACTTTTATATAAACACTAAGCATAGGCCTTGATTGTTTTAGTGTGAATATTTTATTACAGGTAGAAACTTGGAACACTGAGGTGGTCCTACACCCAGGATGGCTGAGCTATTTATAATAATGACACCTACTTTCTAACAGCCATGGCCCTTTAAGTCTCTTCTCTTTTATTTCAGACTCAATTTGCCTATACATGTTTATATCTGAGAGACCTGAAAGGGAATCTCAAGGACTCCTTTTTAAATTTCTGTATAACTCTTTCAGCAATTGTTTGTTTTGTTGTGGTGGGGGTTGTGGTGGTGGTGGCTGTACCAAGAATCAAACTCAGGACCTTGTGTTTGCTAGACAGGTACTGTGCCACTGAGCTACGTACCCAGCCCTCAATTGTCTGGATTTTTAAAAACTTTCCTTAAGCCACTTCTTATAAATGTTTATGACCTTACACCTGAATTAAATGTTAAGGTTTCAAGACCTGACTTTATATGATATGAAGGCGTATGGGATTTTGTGTTGCTTGGCTTTGTCCCACCAGAAAGAAATACAAGCAGGTTGTTGTTTTAGGAAACATTCTACTATCATCTATTTTACTGCCTGCTTATTTTGGCTTTGTCATATTTCTCCCACATCATCAACTCTAATTGCTAATTAGCCTTCCCTCAAATTTCTCAGGATTAATTTAAAGCAGAGTTGATACCTCATTCACTTTGATTTGCTGCGCTTTACTTTGCAGAGCAAATATTTATTCCATGGGTAAGTATTATATACAGTATAAATCAAATTGTCATTACACACTGAGAATATGCATTGTCTGTTGTCTTAACAAGATTACTCTGAGTTATCTGTTGCTTTGTCTTTTGTGAAAGAGTGTCATTCTTCTCTCTGGAACTTGTCAACTGCATTGTTTTAACATATTCTTAAGCACTTTAATTTTTTTCATTTTTGTTGACATTACCATTTTTCATTTTATCAAGAAAATATCTCGGGCCCGGCGGGATGGCTCAGTGGTCTAAAGCCCCTGCTTGGGAAAGCTTGGGCGGCTTCAGGGACCTCGGTTCGATCCCTGGCACCACATGCTGTGCCAGCCCTGCCCCCGGGGTGGGCTGAGCCGGCCATAAAAATGAGTGAATAAACAAAGGTTCTGAAACAAGGAAAAAATAAATAAATAAAATTAAAAATTATATATATATATAAAAAAAAAAGAAAATATCTCATCCTCGATCTGGAAATATTCTTAAACAATTACTCCAATTAAAAGGTGCTTTAACCAAATTATATTGTCCTGTGACTTCTAATTTCTCTCCAGTATTTTTTCTGATTTGTTATTTAAAGGAATTTAATACAAACATAAGAAAATGTAAGCTATTTCATCCAATTATTTTGAGATCAATAACACCATCAGAATGGTCACAGCATTAGGTTTGTATTTACTTTTATTAAGTAAAATGATGTATTCAATTATAGTAATAGACAAAAGTCAGCAAGACAAGAAAATAAAAAGAAAGAAAAGAAAGAAAGAAAGAAAGAAGTGTTTGATGAATTTTTCATAAGCACGCAGGCCAATGTAAACACCACTCAGAGAAGATCCACAGCACAGTCAGAATCAACTTCCCTCAGTCTGGTATCTACCTCCTCTTCCTCCTCCTCCTCCTCCTCCTCGTCCTCCTCCTCCTCCTCCTCCTCCCCCTCCTTTTCTTCCTCCTCCCCCTCCTCCCCACCACCACTACTATTCCAAAGAGCCCTTGCTTTGTTGCTAAAATTGTAGCTTTATTTGCTAGTAATTATTGTTTATGACACTTAATGTCTATTTCCTCCTGGCTTCTCTTACCCCATATTATTTGGTAGGTTTATTTTTGTCTACAATCAGTTGTATACATTCTTCTTAGTGTAGGATATTTCACTGGATGAATATCTGTTTATTTGGCTATTAATAAATACTGAGTGGATCCTCTGGGGTGATGTTACAAAGACAGCTACTGCGGCTGTTTCAGTAGCTGTTTGTAGGCAAACATGCATGGGCATGTCAGTTAATTCTATACCTAACAATAACATTGCCAGGCTGAAGGACAGGGTGTGCTTAGCTTAGCAGATGCTACGAAACAATTTTTGGCAGCAGCTGTACCAATGTGTGCTCCCACACACGGTGCATAAACATTGCTCACTACATCCTACACGTACACATCATCAGTATTGTACATTTTGGATATCCTCGTAGATATGCCAAGACTTGCTCTTGTTTCTTCCCTCAAAAAAAGTTCACACAAAAGTTTACTGATGGTGATAGGAAATAAAAGGATGTTCCAATGCAAAGTGGATAACTAGACCTTGCACCTCGGGTCAACAACAAAGAGAGGTGTAAATGTGGACATCTCTGTGACCGTATTCCAGGAGAGTTTAGCAAACAGGATACCACAAGTCATCATCCCTTCCTGAACACCCATGTGTACCCATTTTTGAGGCAGTTTTCTATTGAATAAAGCATTTTAGGAGTGTGGACACATTCACTGGATGATGGTGAGCTTTACATGTCAGCTTGCCTGGGCTAAGGGACACCCAGAAGCTGGTAAGCCACTATTTCTAGGTGTGGCATCTAGAGTGTTTGATGAGATTAGCATAAGATCTGTGGACTGAACCCAAAAGATTGTCCTCACTCACGAGGGCGGCATTATTCAATCTAGTCAGGACCTAAATGGGACAAAAAGACCGAGGAATGGAAAATTTATTCTTCCCTTTTGAGCTGAACTCTTCAGCCATCAGACAGCAGTGCTTGTCCCCAGGCCCTTGGACTGGGACCAGAGCTACACTTCCTCAGCCTCTGTAATCCCATGAGCCAAGCCTTCATACTAAGTTCCTATCTATATACATTCTATGGGTTCTATTTCCCCAGAGAACCCTAACTAACATACTTTATGTCTACATTGTATGAATGTTCCCATTCTGTTGAAATACTTTACATGTGTGATTTTGTGCAGTATATGTACCCCTCCATAAAAAAAAAAAAAAAAAAAAAAAAGCTTATCCTTTAAAAGTCAAATAAATACTCTAAACTTCTAAACTTCTGGTCTTCTAATTTTAGCTCCAGAATGACAAAGATGATGAGAGGGTGAAAATTTTTGTTGTAATGAAATTTTTGTTGTAATGAAATGCATTTTTGTTGTAATGAAATGCAAATCTGGGTCAGCACTTATGAGAAAAGGACTCCGGATGATTGGGAGGGCAGGGTTCTTCATAATCTAATCTCCTGTATTTATAATCCTCCTCAAATTGTTGTACAAGGATGGGTTGAACTGAGATCTAAAGTAAATATTTATACACTAAAATTTCCAACTAGAAAAGCAAGGAGTTTCAAATATCAACGCCCAGTATGGGCAGTGACACTGGTGAAATGCACAATTGCAGCTAAAAATTTTCCCAGCTTTCAAATATCCTGTTTTTCTAAAGAACTAAATACATCCAAATACGTGGGAACCTGTCATTAGGCAATGTA
This sequence comes from Myocastor coypus, assembly GCA_004027025.1. NCBI lineage: Eukaryota > Metazoa > Chordata > Mammalia > Rodentia > Myocastoridae > Myocastor > Myocastor coypus. The sequence goes on along the minus strand of PVJA010032218.1, from coordinate 15,140 downwards.
TCTGAATTATTAATAAGTACAAAGGAGAAGCCATGGTAAGACAGCGTAAAGGCAGTACTCTAAACAGTGGCTCGTGAAGTTAAAGGAGAACAGTTTGTAGAAGATTTGGTTCAAAATCAGTTGGCCCCAAAGCCAGGTGGCATGTCAGAGGGGGATCACAGGGGAGAACCAGTTCATGGCTAGTGGAAGATTCCACAAGCAAACAAGCAAGGGAGAAGACATGTTTCGTTCTGTCCCTCATATTGTATCTAAGCTACCAGGGTTTAGGTGGTGCCAGACCAATCAGTGTACAGATTTAGCAATCACATGCCCCTAATTCCAGTATCATACACTCTAGCTTCAGCCACCTCTAAAAAAAGCCCCATCTATGACTGCATGAGGCTTTGAAGAGACATCTAGACTCAAACATAACACTCATTGTGTATCAAAAAGAAACTGGACCAAAACACAAGCTGATCAACTTCCAAGCCATTACAATACTCTTCCCAGACTGGGAGTCGTGGCAGGTGCCTGTAATCCCAGCACTTTTTAGAAGGCTGAAAACAGGAGGATCACTATGAGTCTAATCTGCAGAGTAAGACCCTATAGGCCCTGTACTAAATACATTAAAAAAAAAAAAACACTCTTCCCTACCATATGAGCTTAAATATCATGGATATCAATCAGGTCCAAACCAAATAAGGACAATTCTCTGCCTTTACCTTCCTGTTTTCTCTAAATTTCACATTGACTCAAAGAAGATATCCCTCCCACTTGGAAAGTCATATGCAGATGGTGAAAATGTGAGTGTGCTTCCTGAGCTAGACACCATGGGCATAGTTTTCCCAAACACGACAATATTAAGACCCTTTGTATAGCTCTCAGTTATGAAGAGAAAGCAGCTCCTAGGACTGGAGTGCAAGTCTTTGATCTACAGGAGTCATTCCAAAGAATCAGTTGACTCCATCAGAAGGTGCATTAAATTACCTGTTAGAAGCCAGACTTCATGTATTCTAAATACATTTCTCTACGGGAATTTTTCAGTCTAGGAGGAATTCAAATCATGTAGGGAGATACTTGATAACAGCAATGGAATTATAACTATGATAAAGGAAATCAGGAGCTATCACCCCTGCCTGGAGAAGCCAGGAAAAAATTTTTCTCAGTGAGCAGATGTGCGAGAGTTACAAGGAACAAAGTCACCCATCAACCTACCACTAATGACCCCTTAAAGTCTTGTACATCCCTACCTTGATCACCAGATGCAATAAGTCAACAAACCAGTTGACTTCTGAAGTCAACTCATCACCCTAATTTGCAGTAAGCTTGGTTCTCTTGATCATTCCTTCAGGCAACACGAGATTTCCTCCTTCCTTCTCATTCTTCCCTCTGAGCTGTCACTTAGAATGCATTCCTTTCCATTTGCCACTATTTTCCTCCATGGTCCACCTAAATCCTTCCTTTCACCAAGGAGCATCCATGTAGCAAACATTTCCTTTATCTTAATTCCCTCCGCTATTGCAATGTCGCAAGTTTGTTCCAGTGTTATGCTATGTACTATCTATGAGTATTATATATCCCAATAGGGAAAAAAGTCCTTTTTAATTTTATTAATTTTAATGAGAAAAAAACAACAATGAGACAGTTTCAAAACAGGTTAGTAGGGCCAGGGAGATAGCTCTGTGGCATAAGTGCCTGCCTGGCAAGTGCAAGGTCATGAGTTTGAACCCCTGTCCCGCAAAAAAAAAAAAAAAAAAAAAAAAAAAAAACAGGTTAGTAAGACATTGACAATAATTAATACAATATATGTTCTTGTCTTCATAGTAGTTGTTCAGAGTACAAGAAGTAGACATGGTAACTTTTCTAAACAATATTAGTAAAAATATTTCTTCTCACTGAATAAAGAGAAAGTAGTTGTATGCATAGTCCTATACGTTGTAATAGTAGTGGGTTGTTGGCAGTACGAGCAATGTTGGAAGTTGTTGATTTCAGCCTTTTGTAGCTCAGTATATTATTGTGAGTTCCCATTTTATACCTTGTGGTTAAACTTTTCTGTTGGATGGTTAAGACCCAGTTAAAGCAAGACCTATGTAACAAAAATGTAACTTTTGTATCTGACAGGGTCAGTCAAATCCCCTCAGGATTTATCTTGGAACCATGGACAGCACCTTGTAGATCTTTTATCAGTGTCAGCCATCTGGATGAGTCACGGCCATGGCTTGACCAATTTGCTCTCTGTGAAAGCCTGAGAGAATGTTTTCTGTCTAAGTGACTCTCCTTGGATTCTAGCAAACAGCTCAAGAGGAAGTTGTGACAGACAACTTTCCCAGACTAATTCCCAGACTGGGCTGATCTCTGGCCAGCGCAGCAGCTAAAATCCCGTTTCATTGAGGACACATTTCCCATGCCCCCAAAGTCTGTACTGAGAGTCAGCCTTCTAGTGTGCTGTGTGCAAAGGGAACACCAGAACAGAGCATGGTGTTACACACCTGTAACCCAAGCACTCTGGGAGGCATGGGCAAGAGAAATGCAAGCTTAAGCCCATCCTAGACTTAGTGAGATCCTTTCTGGAAATTAAAAAGTTATTTAAAAAGGACTTGGAGGGTAGCCCAGTTTGAAGACCCTGGACTCAATTCTTAGTACAAAAATGAAGGTTGGGGGAAGATGAAGATGAGGAAGAGAAAAAGGAACAGGAAAAGGAAGAAGAAAGCCAGAACAGGAAGAGGAGGGAAAGGGGAAGAAGTGACATCAAGGGAGAAGAGAGGGAAGAAGTGCAAAATGGAAGGAAAAGATTGGAAGCAAAAGGAAAGGGAAGGGAGGGGAGCGGAGGGCAGGGGAGGGGAGAGAAGGGGTGGGGCAGGGAGGGGTAGGGTGGGGAAAAGTGGGTCGAGGAAAGGAAAGGAAAAGACCAGGAAACCCACATCCCTACTCCACCTCTCAGATTCTATAGACAGATTAGGTGGTCTCTGAGAAAATTTTTTCCAGAACCAAGATGTACTCATTTCATAGAACTGCCCATAACAAGTTACCACAAAGTCAAGGCTCAATAGAAATTTGTTCTTACACAGTTTAAGAGTCCAAAATCAAGGTACCAAAGGCCATTGTGACCTCCTGAGGATTGAGAGAAAATCTATCCACCAGCTCTCCCCAGCCTCTGGTGGCCACCAACAATCCTTGGTGGGCATAGCTTTGGCTGCTTTGCTCCAGCCTCCATCTGTATGGTCACTTGTCTTTGTGTCTTTGTTACTCTTCTCTCATTGCTGGGACAAATACCCAACACCCAAATTGAAGGAAAGAAATGTTTATTCAGTTCGCACTTCCTGGAGGTTTCAGTCCATATTCAGCTGGCTCCAAGGCTGAGTGGAACAGGGCAGAGAGCATCCAGTTCATAGCAGCAGGATAGCAACAAATGGTGACAGAGGCAACCGTTAGCCTCAGACTCTAGAAGTCCCCACCCCATGACTGCATGAGGCTTTGGGGGGACAACTAGACAGGAACCATAACACTTTGCCTTTGTCAAATCTCCCTTATATATCTGTTAAATCAAAAGGCATTGCACCTCAAGACCATCTACATGGTCCAGGGTGATCTTATCATCTAATGATCTTCACTTAATTATGTCTACAAAGACCCTCTTGCCAAATAAAGTTACACTCACAAGAGTCTAAGAATTAGAACGAGGCTGGACAGGGGATATAGCTCAGGAGCATAAGCACCTACCTGGCAAGTTACAAGGCCCTTAGTTCAAAACCTCAAGCCATAAAAAAAAAAAAAAAATTAGAGCCAAGCCAGGTCACCATTCAATTAACTACTCAAAGCTCCATAATAATCTAAGTCCCCAGATTTTTTTTCTTTCTCTCTCGTTTTTGTGGGTCAGAATTTTTATTTATTTATCGCTTTTGCTTTTTTATTTTTTAAACAGCACAAATCAAAATTAAAACAAAAATTATAAGAAACACAGAAATTCACTTAAAGTAATATGAATTTCACAGTATTTGTTGTAATACATAGTGTTGTCTTTCAGTTATTCATCTTTTTATTTATTTATTTATTTGTTTATTTTACTTTTTAAAGTTTCCAATACTAGGAGAAAATATCACACCGTGTCTTATAAGTAGATTCTAACTCAAAGATATAGTATAATCACAAAACAACAACTAAAATTAAATAACATTCAGAAATTAAATTAAATATTCCAAGACTATTCCAAAATTAAAATTAAATCTTGAGTCCAAATAAGAGTCAGAATGTGTGTATCATATGTACAAATCTGTGATCAATTCAGTATACTCACATAGTATTTGAATAGGTTATTATATACAAAAGTATGAATTAAAAGAAAGTATTCATGATAGTAAAGAATTACTAAGATTAAAACAACATTAAGATTGGAATAGGAAATATATGACCAGTTCTTCTAACAGTTTGGGGATTGGCTATTGCACAAAGTTCTAGTATGTTGTGGATGTAGACAGTGTCGATGACACTTACTGGTGGCCAGGTATCACTTGTGGGACTGAGCTCCTGCTATTTTCTTGATATCCACCATGTAGAACCAGACAAAATCATAACCATAGGGCACAGGAGAAGTCCATTTGTAGAATATGCTGATGGAACTATTTTGCTGCTGTATACAAAAGAATAATTGAAAGTCTGTTGTATAATTCTTTTTATCATGTGTTTGTTTGCCCTATTTGGTGGGTTCTTTCCCTTCTCCTTCATAAAATTGTGGTCATTTTGATCCCTCTCTAAAATATCTTTAAGTAGTCTGTGTAGGGTTGGCTTTGTCATCATCAAATTCTTTAGTTATTCTTTGTCCTGGAAGGATTTCACTTTTCCATTATACTTGAAAGAGAGTTTTGCAGGGTATATCAGCCTGGGTTGGAATTTGTTTTCTTGCATGGCTTATACTACTTTGCTCCATGCTGTTCTTGATATAATGGTTTGAAAAGAGAAATCTGCCGTTATTCTGATGGGTTTTCTTTTAAATTTAATCTTGATGTAGGTTTATTTTGACTACTGTAGAATATTCCACTACTGTAGAATATTCCATTGCATGATCATGTAAATATTTCCTTATTTATTCTTCTGGCTGTTTCATTTTGCTTTTGCTCTTGTTTTATCCTATTGCAAATGATGCTTGGAGGGGGACTTCGAGGCCTCAAAACTGCCCCTTTAGCTGATGCTTTGGTTCGTTTCCTTGGTGGACACTGATGCAAGTGTGTACCCTTTTCTAAATGTGACCTTAGGGGCTGGCGGGATAGCTCAGCAGTCTAAAGCGCCTCCTTAGGCAAGCTTAGGCAACTGCAGGGACTGCAATTCAATCTCCAGCACTGCATGTTGCACCAGCTCCACCCCCAGGGCAGGCTGAGCTGGCCATAATATAACTAAATAAATAAATAAGTAAAGTTTAAAAGAATAAGAAAAAATAAATAAATGTGACCTTATGGAATTCTCATGAGCCTCAAATCTGAGCTGTTTTATTACGCATACAGAGTATATGAAAGATACAGCTGCCCAAGAAGTGCTTAAAGGAAAGCAAAAGATAAAGAGTAACCATATTAGTTAAAATTTATTTTATTTACTAGTGTGAGTCTATGAACAAGTACGTGTAAAGAACATAGATGAACAAGTACAAAGAACATAGATATACATATATAGATAGATAGATAGATATAGATATATATAGATATATTCTTTATCAACCTCTAGCTGCCTTTGCTTCATACAGGGCTAGAAATAAGAACACATATTACATTATCTGCCACTAATAACTTTAACACTTCGAACCTCTGCTTTGGAGGGGCCTTCTGCTTTGTCTCTGTCTATGGCTCCATGCCATTATCTATGCCGAAGTAACATTAAATCTCTTTCACATAAAGACTTAACTTTTACTGCCAACTCAGGGTCAGCAGTCAGAGCTGGGATAGAAAGAAATTCTGATTAGTAGGGCTCTAAAGACTGGCTCAAATCTCTTAAAATAAAGCCAAATATCTGAAATGGTTCCACCTCTTTTTAGTGACTCAAAACTTGACTAACAAGCACTACATCTAGTCAAACTATACTGGACTACAGCATCCCAGAGACAAAGGTGCGATTTTTTTGGCAGTTTGGCCTGACTTGGCTTAGCTTGGTCTGGTTTGGCTTGGCTTGGTTTGGTTTGATTTCCAGGGAGCTGGTAACAATTGCTTTTGTTTGGATGTTTTACCATTTCAAGGGCAATCCAAGGATGCAGTGAATTTATTATGTAAATTTTGTTACAAAGACAAAATAAGGTTATAGAGAGGGGAACCATTTCCTGGGAGGATAAGGAAGAACACAGTCTACATTAATGTGAAAATGAACAGACACTAGAAGGACCATAGGAAACACCCTGCACTACTTAGAAAGGAGGAGCTTAAGCTAACATGGGTATAAATTGATCATAAAAGGCTTTTCACCCTAAAGCATTCATCTTTCTGGTTCCCCAAGCTTAGTGTAATTTACAAAGGAAAATCTCATTCACTAAAGTTGGAAAAAGAACACTAATCAACTCCATCCCTTATCTGCCTTGTTACACACACACACACACACACACACACACAGAGAGAGAGACACAGCACTCCCTAAGTGAAAAATGATCTAAAGAAAGTTGCAGACTATTTTTATAGGTTTTCTTCATTTTCTTATTAATGAAATAGCATTGTATTGTCAACTATTCAGATTGTGGACCTGGCTTGTCACAAAGCATCATCGACCTGGTAGACAGGAATTGGTGGCTAGCCACTGGTCAGCTAGCAATTTTTCAGTAAAAGTCGACCTCGAAAGTGATAGATCCAGAGAACTCATCTTGAGAAGAAGGTAGCAGTGTGACTTTGTGAACACACCCCTTCCTTAGCCACCCTACTCAGAGCAAAGTGGTGGGTTGCAGCTCTCTGTCAACTACAAAGCAATAATTTGAAAAATATGCAGTCAAACTGAATCTGTGTCTACTTACAGTTTTAAAAATTCAGTCTACTGGGCCAGGGTTATAGTTCAGTGACACAGCCTGTGCCCAGCAAGCACAAGGTCCTAAGTTATAATTCTGTGTACCAAAAAAAAAATTTTAGTCTATTATTTTCCTAATGAATTCATCTAAAGACAAAACCTCATGGTACAAAGGAGCATTGTCATCTTTACCCAATCGCCCATAATACCCCATGTTCAAATCTGCAAAGTTATTTTCAAACAGATACTAGTACACATTACAAAATCATTTCTGAAGGATGCTTATCAACTTCTTTATTCTTTGGACAAAATGAAGAGATTCAGGAGGTGGAAAATAAACAGCCACTGGTTCTCATGTAATAATGTCGGGCAGACCGATGCCCTCCTACAAATCACCAACTTCAGAGATGCAAACAAATAGGCTTCCTGGCAAAAGCCTCCAAATTCCTAAATGCACTAGAGACATTTTCGCCCTCCAGCCTCTCATTCATTTTGAAAGCCTCTAATTCTCTGTATCACTTCCTATCCAGCTTAGAACCTGGTCACAGTTGCCAGACTCCCAACAAAATCCTGCTTAATCCAGTGAGGAATAAAAATTATTCACAGCTTGATTGCTGTAATGTTTAAAATATGAAACAGTATATTTCAATTCAAATGACTAGAACTATAATTTAAAATTAATGTTTCTATTCAGTCGGATAATAATAATTTCCAACTATACTTTACCTTCAGACACAACCTGGGATCATGTGAGCATATGATTGGTTAATTAAACAGCATCTGTCTGGGCACAGAGGAGCACTGTACATGACATGAACCAGATTGATGAATATTGATAATGATTCCCCAAACATCAGCTCCAGTTATAGCCAAGGATCCTACAGTTTACTAATGTAGCATGACTTGTTCTTAGTCATAATAGCAAGGAGTGAGAACTAGAAAGCAAAGGAAACACCATCTCAACATCCCAACCCTCCCAGCCTCGGGGGAGGCTGACTTTGCACAGTGGTGAATAAATGTTAGACAACGGTCATGACGATCACTCTTGACCATTCATATAAGGTAATCAGCATTGTACATAACCTCGTGGTAACACTGGCATCCTTAAATCTCGCCCTGCTCCCCAAGCATTGTGGAAACTTCCCCAACCAGTTTATAGCAGAGGCTATGTTGGTGTGTGAAATGCTGAGAACATTTCGCCATGCCTCCCACGTGAAGGAGCTCTTAGCAGTCATAAAATCTCCAACAAAAAGGCTGAGTAGAGGACCTGGATTTGAAACAACAACTGCAAAATTGTTATTCCCCAGATATCGCATTACAGGGAGACATGCTAGCTGTATTCTCCTGGGTCTTTTATGAAAAGTGCACACTGACATATTTCTCCCAAGGACTGCCTCTTCAGTCAACTTCCATACCCCAGTTCTGGAAATCTGAGGGTCGGAAAGAAAATACATGCTCTTTGGCTGAGAACAAACCACCAGGAGAGCTCCTCTGACAGGCAGCCTACTCAAAATATACCCACTGGACTTCACAGTGAGAGGTTTGGCTTTACCTAGAGGCAAGAAATTGTACCACTAGCGATATTATCCGCCAATCCTTCTACATGACAAAACACATATGGATGCAAATAAGCTAATCCTTCTCTGGAAGAGTAAGCTGCACCTGGAAATCAGTTTATAGGAGTGCCAGACAGAGAAGATGTGATTGTGAGGTACTAGAGGGACTGTCACAAAGCAGGCTGGGAAAATCCCCACCTGGGATGCCTGAGATAACGCTAGTCATCTACTGGGATAATTGGCCCCTGAAAGGGATAATGCTAATAATAGAATCAAGTCATAAGGTTATTAACCGGCTGAAAGGTTAGAAGTATTTGCCTAATGATTACAGAGTTCCTGAGGATGAAAAGCCATCAAAGTACATGTAGATTAATGAAATGCAATTCCACAGGAAGATATCATACATCTTATTAAATAGCAAAAGAAGAGTACATATTAGGAGAAAGATCATCCTTTCAAATAATAAAATTTTTTTTTCATGAAAGGATAGGTGGCTTTCTGTAAAAACTGGAACCTGAACCTTTCCAGTACAAACCCTCCAAAATAATGATGTTAACACAGGAATATAATGAGAAGCAGGAAAGTATTCTTAAAAGAGTTTAAAAATCTATAGTTGAATTCATTTCTAAAACTTTCCCCTTTTCTTTCTTTCCTGGCTATGAATGTTTCAATGGCAAAAGCATCTTTAAAATGTGTCTGCAAAAAGATAAACTCGAGGTTTTTATAGATAAACAGATGCCACTACAGACCACACTCAGGTGAGATAAAGCAAACTTACATATGTAAACATAATATTGTCTCCCTTGTGCAAGAAACTGAAAGAGTAAAACAGATCCAAAAGGTACAATAAATATTGTAAAAGGAAAAGAAACTGCTCAAAAGGAAGGAATAACTGGGATGGGAAAAATGAGAAAAGAAGGAAAGGGGGAAAAAAATACACACACACACACACAAACTAGCTAAGATAATTGTCCTAGTAAGTTCTACAAGTTCATTGAAAGGAATAGTTAGTCTTTACATTGCTTGAGTAATCTTGCATGCCTATATCTGGTAATCTGAGCAATTATTTTAAACATAACAATATGCAATATAATAACCACTACTAATTTCCTATCATCTTGTTTTGAAACTCTGTATCATTTTCCTTGGGTTGTTTTCTCTCTTTAAAATAAAGAGGTAATGCCTGCGATATGGTTGACGTACTCCCCATTGAGAGAAGGGAGCTCTCTCTGGTGCCTTGGGCTCATCCAAAGAGCATGTGTTTTCTGTAAGAGCCTCAGAATTTCCAGAACTGAGTGAAGGATATCAGTCACTAATTTGGAATCAATAGGATGGGGAGGAAGGGACCCTGGAGCTACCATCAAGTTTAAGTAATCAAAGATGATGGAGTTTACAACTGATTCTCTAGAGGTGCTCACGCTAGAACAGTGATTCTCAACCTTTCTAATGCCGTGATCCCTCAGTACAGTTCCTCATGTTGCAGTGACCCCAAACCAAAAAATAATTTTGGTGGCTACTTCAAAACTGTAATTTTGCTACAACTATGATTCGGAATGTAAATACCTGATATGCATTATGTATTCTCATTGCTAGAAATCAAACATAATTTAAACATAGCAAATAATCACAAAAACAATATTTATATGTTGAGAAATATTTATTACTAATTCCAATAAATAACATTTCACCATGGCATAGCGTGGGTTTAAATATAACAGCAATTCCAAATAAATAACATTTTCCGATGGCTTTAGGCGACCCCTGTGTTTTGGTTGTTCAACCCCCGCCGGGATCGCGACCCACAGGTTGAGAACCGCTGCGCTAGAAGATCCAATCTTGATTTAATAAATGACTGGCCTGAGACCACTATCCAGGAAGGTGAGTGAAGAAGTCACTCAACCTCAGCAGTAGTCCAATTTCCAGTCACACACACATGTACACATACACACACGCATTTTTAACTAGCTATCACAACAGCCAATGTCAGAGTGCAACTGCATAAGAAAGCACCTCAGAAAATCTACCCGATCAGACCATTTTCAAACTCCTGAACTGCAAAAGTGTGAGTCACCCACAGTGGCTATTTTGCACCACTAAATCTTAAAGTAATCAATTGTGCAGCAATACTATCTGAAACAATTCTGTGAAAAGCAATTTCAATCATTCCCCAAAATTTCCTAGCAGAAACGCCTAACGTTTTTAATGCTTTTCAATTTATAATTTTCAAAGTACAATTACCTCAAAAATTATCTCATTTGGTTTTTTATAAATGTCATGTGAGGATGAATAATTATTCCAAATCCCTGAGGTTCAAACAAATGTTTAATATCCTAAATATAACACAGATCCATGTCATCTTATTTAACACAATGGCCCTTAACACAGCACTTCCCATCAAATGTGATGAAATATCTTACGTGGCTAAAAACTTGTTATATTCAAAATCACTGATGATAATGGAAAAACTAACCATGTTAGTTGTCTGCTGATAGTTTTCAGATTGGCTGTCTCTTCATACATTTATATGTTTATAAAGTTTATAAACTTTTTAAAATATAATAAAGCAGTTCCTGGAGAGCCTAAATGGCATCCCTTTCTTGCTTTTCTTTATATTTGCAAATTACAGGATGATCTCTGTGATTTTACCTTCAGTACCAATCACAGCCCAGATTTCAGGAATTAAAACAAAGCTAAATTTTAACCAGGCACAGAGAAAGGCTTCAGAACAATTTCCAGATTTCACAACCTCTAGATTTCACATCCGTGAACATACACTGGGGATTGATTGGTTGAGATCCTTAAAATTTAGAATTTGCTTAATCCTAAAAGCAATCGTGCATGCTGTCTAGATACCTTGAGTTGCCTGTATTAAAATATTACAATGGGTAAATCAACAGAAGCACATTTACTTTTTCCTATTAAGGGCACTGATGTGATGCGCACAAGTATAAAATGTGCTTCCAGCCTTACAAAAGCTTACTGTCTGCTTGGGGCTATTCAGGGGTAAACTTGCATGCTATAGAGGAGAGCACACTGGGTTTGGAATATATTTCCCAGTATATCTGAAAGGGGTGTTATGGAGATTAAGACTGGAAACACTTTCTAAGTCAGAAAGCACTAAGAAAATTTAATATAAATGTATGTGTAAATTAAAGCACAAAGCTTTTACCCAAAATGGTGGTTGAAATACATACTGACTCTGCTCAGTTTTAAAAAAAAAGTAGTGAATCATAGCATACTGGCTGATCCCATACTGAAAATATTTAAAACTGTAATTTACTGACTGATTTAAAAATAAATAGCCTGGTACTCTCTAGCAACCCCTTCTAACAATACACATCAAAGAGGCAGGGGTAACAGCATTTTCTAAAAAGTTTAATCAAAATAGCTATTATGGAGATTCCAGGAAAAATTCACCATGAAGCACAGGTCACCAAAATTCAAGGTCAAATTGAAGTTCATATGCATAGATGATACCTAATTAAAATGGAAAAGGCAAAAGGAATGAGGAGCTTCATAAACCACACCTACGAGTTTCTTAGTGCACCTCTAGAATTGATGAGAATAAATACTTGTGTACTCTGTAGCGGTTATGAAATGCTATGACCCATAGCTGAGTGCCCTCCCCAAGGCCTCATGCACTCATAGGTGGGCTTTACAGAGCTGGCTACAGCTAGGCCAGGCGATGCTTGGATGACAGATGTGTGAGACTAAATTAGTCCACTGACTGGAAATATTATAGTTCTGGATGTGGCTGAACGGATTTACTGCAGACAGAACCCCCTCCTGGGCATGGCAGGCTGGTGCTGCTTGCTGGTGTGTCTTCCGGCTGCCTTGTCATGGGCTGTTTCTCCTCTGCCATGCCCCTCTGCACTGCCGCCCTGCCTTGGAGCCAGCTGACTATGGACTGAACCCCCCTACAAACTGTGAGCTGAAGGAAACTTTTCTTCCTTTCACATGTGGGTGTTGGGTGTTTTGTCCCAGCATGATGAAAGTGACTAAGACATGCAGTCTTAATTTTCCTGGTTGTTTTCTGTGACTTCAGAGAACCAAACCAGAGAATTGGCCATAGTTTTCTGCTACCAGGCACTTAATTTAATGCTACCTGAAAAATACTGCTAACCTTTGAAACATGAGGAATACAGAAGACACTTACTTTACTTCAATATCCAAGCACAAACCAGCACTCCAAAGCTTAATACTAACTATTGTCTCATTACACAGTAGCTTTCTGACGCACTTAGGGCCTGTTTCCTATTGTCTAAAAGAAATAGCTGCTGTGGACAGCTGCTAATAACACTCAAGAGACTCTTACTGAGCACATTGTCTGTATAATGAACATAGGAACAGCCAACACAGACAAGGTGGAAATACTGCATGCAAAGAAAAATAAATAGCAAGAAAATACCAGGTATTAAACCATACTATAAAGACTGTTTATAATAATGTAATAAGTTAGTAGTATTAAATAGAGCTAAGGGGCCTCCTTGTGTCAGTCAGGGCCAGCTTTGAATAAGTCCTTTTCCCTCCAACAAAGAATGTTTCTAATGTTCTTGGGGAGTGACTCGCATTCAGTGTGCCCCTTCACATCTGGAATGTCCAGTCGACCAGAGGCTAAAGGTGGATAAAGAGCAGGAGGATCCCAATAGTGAGTTACCTCAAACCGCCTTCAAGTAGGAGTTACAAAGGATGATCTTAGTACCTTAGACAGTTACATTAGGTAGAAAATGAAAAGGCAATCAGAAGGACATCAAACTCTAGAGGGAGTCCATGCTGAAGCTAAAACACATCAAGACTGTGGCCAGAGGCAAATCTGAGAAAAGCGAGACATCAGGATCAAGATAGAAAAGCCAGTCCTTCCAGCCTTCTTAGCAACAAATGGCAGCTTGAGAATATGCTGTGTACCTACTGCTACCTGGTCTAGTGAGCCAAGATAGGGCATCTAGGTGAGTGACAAGAACATCTAGACCTACAGACCCATCCCTCACTTTTTTTCTATGTTAGAAATGATAGAGAAAATAAAATTAATGATGTTTGTCATATACCTTACTCTTGTTATGTGCCTCGTTTCCCTGATGGATCAAAATTAGCTAAGTAACTATATTAGTAATCTTATAGATTGATTAAAATAAAATAAAATTTGTAAACAATCAACTTCTGGGCTAGTTTCATATATATCAGAGCAGCTCCCTCACTGCATCTGTTGAAAGTCAGCCTTTGGCACAAAGATTTACAAACAAAAAAAGAAATGTTTTAAATAAAAATGTCAAAACATGGATGGCTTACACAACTATCCCATATCCTGTAGATTTTTGCTGTTCTATGGAAAGGACCAGCTAATGCTTACACTGTTTTTCTCCTTTTTTCAATTCTTTTTCCTTTTTCTCTTCTTGATTTCTTATATATTTCTTTTTTTTTTCTTTCTTCTCTCAATTTTGCATGCATATATCTGGTAATATGAACAAATATTTGAGGACAAACTATGCAATACAACAAATACTGTGAAATTCATATTATTTTAGTTAGCAAAATTCTGTATCATTTGTAATTTTGCTGTTTAAATATTAATTTGTAATTTTGCTGTTCAAAAAGTTTTAAATATATATTAAAACAAGTAAAAAATAAAGTAATTTAAGGGCAATTCTCAGTCTTGGTATTACTGATACTTTAGAATGAATAATTCCTTTTCTTGGGGGATGGCGGTTCCTATGTATACAAAGATGTGTTCCACAGCATTCCTGTCCTATATAAATTTGATACCAGTCATAAGTCTCCAGTTAAAACAACATTTAAACATGCCCAAATATCTGCCAAAAAAAGACCCTCAGCTAAAAACCATTGCTATTGCAGTCACTAGATGATAGTTTTCAGATGCAACATTTTTATTATGATAGCAGAGAACAACACTGTATCCTGGAACTGGCTCTGCCTCCCATTTCAACCAGCCTTTGTAATTATAGATGCCATCTTCTTCTGGCCCCAACTGTAAAAGCTGCTGAGCCACTCGCCTCAGTAACTCTCCAGCCCTGTATTGTATGAATTGAAAACACCACCAGACTCTGTGAAACAGATGACAAGGTGTCCTGAACTATTGACATGGTTAAGGGACTGGACGAAAACAGCTGCTAAGCTGTTACCCAGAGGCTCACAGGAATGGAATGACCCATCAGTGCTTATGAAAGATAACCCATTACTATGGCAAGAAATCAAAGCTGCAATAAATTTCAAAAAAGAAGAATGAGGAAGAGGATTCACAAAGGAATGATGGAAAATCTCGAGTAAGAACATGCTCCTCACATAAGAAGCAAGAGGCCTGTGCAGACCAGGACAGGTTTACATGACAAGAAGACTTTGGCTCAGAGCTACTGGTAAACAAGGGGACATTTACAAGGCTGGGGCAGATATTTCAAGAGATCCCAGGCAAGAGTTGCCCAGGGACAGATCTTCTCTCTGCTGTCAGAACTGTTTCCAAATTAAGTTGAAACCAAAGAAAGCCTTCATCTTTGATTCTGGCTACAAAAGAATTCCATTTGGAATTTGTTGAATAAACACATATCTGAATTAAAAGTTCCCATCTTCCTTTATTTGTATTAAAAATTTAAGACACATGCCACAGAAATTTTTCTTTTTGTTTTTTTT
>PVJA010032217.1:0-24286 GCA_004027025.1 Myocastor coypus | reverse complement strand
TTTTTTTTTTTTCTAAGCAACATCAATAGGGAGGTGGGTCATGCCCACACACTGTACTCTGTAGAATGATTGTGAGGACAATATGCAATATGTCAACTTTCAAAGAAAAGAAAGGGGAAAAGAAAAAAAAAAGTAATGTGGATTTAGAAAGGTTAATGTTTAATTGTTTGATCAATCTTATATAACTATATGTATTAATCTAAACTGATCTGATGATGAAAATATGTAATATAACCATTGTTAAATTTAAACAATAAAAAATTGAAACAAACAAACAAAAAAAAGCAGCTGCAAGCAGGCTCAGGGGCCAGGGTTTGATCCCCAGGCCTCAGTAACAGCCCCGCCTCTGGGGTGCGCTGAGATAGCAGTTGAGACTGGGTGTGGTGGCGTAAGCCTGTAATCCCAGCTCTTGGGAGGCTGTAAGCAGGTGGATCACTATGAGTCGGAGGTAGTAGTGAGACTCTGAACACCTTGTAGACTCTTCCCTAAAAAACCAAGTAGTTTCCATGCATTTGGGAGGAGAGGAAAGGGGTCAAAACATGTAACTTTGGATTATAAGATTAGTAAATTCTGGGGATCTAAGGCACATCCTGGTGACTACAGTTGATAATATCATATTGCATACTTGAAATATGCTAAAAAACGAAAGGTTAAGAGGCTCAACCAATCAAACACACACACATCACAACAACAACAACAAAAAAAAAATGAAGGGAACTATGTGAGGTGGTGGATGCGCTCACCAACCTAATAATTTAATTGCAGTAATTGTTTTGTGTCATATATGCACACCATATCACATTGTATACCTTAAATATGTACCGTTATTCATTAACGTAGCTAGAAAAGTAAAAAATATAAAAGAGAAAGCCCTGCCATCTGTGACAGTATAAGTGAGCGTAGAGGCCATCATGTTCACTGCAAGAAGCCAAAGGACAAACACCCCAGGAGGAATCTCGAAGAGACTCCCAGAGCAGAGGGTAGAATAATGACTGCGAGGGGAGGAGGGCAAGAGGTGCAGGGAGGTGCTGTGAAGGGAGGCAAAATTTCAGTTTTAAAAGATAAACAATAAACAATCCTAGAAATTACAATGCAGCATGGGATCTATAGTTAATAATACCACGTATATTAAAATTTTCTAAGAGGGGAGATCTTGTGTGAAGTATTATATGTAAAGAACAAATAAGGAGGGCAGGAGGAAACTTTCAAAGATAATGGATATTTTAAAATATTGATATAATATATTTATGTAAAATATCTTATAACCACAATAGTGTATGGAATAGAAAGTTATAAAAAAATTCTCTGTTCCAAATATTGTAATCATTTAGTTTAAACAGCTGATATAGGGGTCGGGGAGATAGCTCTGGGGCACAAGTCCCTGCCTGGCAAGTGCAAGGTCTTGAGTTTGAACCCCAATCCTGCCAAACAAACAAACAAACAAACACCTGATGTTTGCTGAGTGTCATGGCCCATGCCTGTAATCCCAGCACTTGCGAGGCTGAGGCAGGAGGATTATTGGGAATGTGAAACCAGCCTGGGCTACAAAGTGAGCTCAAGGGCAGCCTGAACTGCATAGGCGAGACCCTGTCTCAAACAAACAACAATGACAACAAAACCCCTAATGTTTAAGAAAAAAACTATAGTACCATGTATAGTGGTAAGCCTTCAACACAAAACTTGAACTTGTTGGTCCCAAGATAGAATTTTAAGTTACACTTACTCTTGATCTGTTGTTCAGTTCGATTACACTGAAACTTAAAATTTAACTGTAATAGAGTTGTAGATAAGTCTATAGCATTAAATGTAATGATTTTACATATATATGTATATATATATGCACACACACACACACATATATATATATATATATATATATATATATATATATACACATAGCATCAATCTCACCAAGTTGTATGTATTAAATATGTGCAATTTCTGTGTCAATCATAACTCAATGAAATGATTTTTTTAAGGCAAAGAGAGTAATGGGATTGGATAGCATTTGAATCCAGGAGGTCTGTTACTATACTCCATACTACTGACCTCCCATGATAGAAGTTCACCCTCTCTGGAATAAAAGCCACCTAGTTCTGTTACCACCCAGCCCCCAGCGCTTCCCAGCCCTCCTCACTCAGACTGGAGGTGTTTGGGGCTGCCGGTCTGACCAGGATCGGAGAGATGCCCTGGGAGAGCAGCTTGTCGGTCACGTTCCTAGAGAAACAGGAGAGCCTGCGTTGAGGGATGCGATCCGGTAAAGCTTAAACCACTGTGGTATATGATGGTTCATGTCACCCCTTTTCCACCTAATATTAAAACCAGTGAGATTGATTATTATGATACAGTTAGCAAATCAATAGCTAGAGACAATTACAACAGAAAAAAATGAGGGAGAAACAGGAAAATCTTATTTTATGCTGCAATAAAAATATGGTTTACCTCTGAGGGCTTCCTCCCAAGACATCCAGCCCTAGTGTAATAGCAAAAACAGATTCCGATAAAATGAACCAGAAAATCTCAAAACTGTCAAAGGCATGGAAGACAGAGTCAGAGAAGCTGCCAGGCATGGTGGCACACTCAGGAGGCTGAGGTAGGAGGATCTTTAAGTTCAAAACCAGGTCAGGCCTCGTAGTTCAAGGCCAGCCTGAACTACATAGCAAGACATTGCCCCCAAATACTGGAGTTTAAAAAAAAAAGTGAGAGAAATGGTCATAGCTGAGGAAGATGGCTTATGAATTGTGACAGAAACATCACAGTCATGCAAGATATAAAAAATAGGAGGAATTGTGGAGGAAAATAGAAATTTTCTGTGCCATCATCTCAATTGCTCTGTAAATCTAAAACTAGTTCTATGGGCCAGCAAGATGGCTCAGCGGTCTAAAGCGCCTGCTTGGGACAGCTTAGGCAACTTAAGTGACTGCAGTTGGATCCCTGGTACCACACGCTGTGCCAGCCCCACCACCAGGGCAGGCTGAGCCGGCCATAATACAAAAAATAAATAAATAAATAAAACCAGTTTGAAATGTCTATTAATACAAAGATTCATGCATAGATGTTTACCTAGTATGAAAATCTTTGTCTACAAAAGTCTTACATATCAGTGCTGGCAGAAGTTTTATTCATAATGACATAAACCTGGAAAAAACTCAAATGTTCATAATTCTGAAAATAAATCTAGAATTTCAGCCATAACTCGAGAAGAGACAAAACTCATTTTTTATTTGTTTGCTTGTTTGTTTTTTGGACCTTGCACTTACCAGGCAAGCACTTATTCCACTGAGCTACCTCCCTGGCCCCAAAACTGGTATTTATAATCAAGGGGGAAATCAGTGCTTGCTGGCCTGGAGATTGATATAGGAAACTGATAGTGAAGGACACAAGAGAACTCTGGGGAGGTGGAAATAGTCTATATCTTCACAGTGGAAGCAGTTACATGGGTGTACACATTCATTAAAATGTATTGGGCCAGCGAGATAGCTCAGCAGACTAAGCATCTGCTTAGGCAAGTACAGGGACTAGGGTTTGATCCCTGGCACCACAGCCTACACTGGCCCTGCCCTGGTGGGCTGAGCAAGCCAGAGTCCAGGTGTGGTAGCGCACACCTGTAATCCTAGTGCTGGTGAAACTGAAAACAGGAGGATCACTATGAATCCGAGCTGCATAGTTAGAGTCTGTACCAAATACATAAAGCTAAAAAAATTATTAACATGCATACTTAAAACATGTGCATTTCCCCACAGGTAAGTTATACTTTAATAAGGCTGACTTTTAATGCTTAAGACAAAAAAAAAATTTAAAACACAGTAGAATTATGAGCTGCCAAAAAGTGCTAGAATTAGACAGATTGGTACTATCTTAGTAAGTGTTTGTTGCACAAATACATGAACTGCTGTCCCTAGAACTAATGGGTTCCAGTTCTAGTGGTGCTAGGAATACTACTGGACAATTCCTTCATCAGATTCTGGATAAATGTCATTCCCATTCTCCAAAGCTCATGTTGGGAGTTCACCATTTTCCTCTCTTCAGTTCCCTGGGCAGCACCTCCTCCTTTCAGAGAAGCTCTTTCCTTTTCACTGCCTTGCCAAAAAAATGTATCTACCTCTCTACCCATTCTCACTTCCTCCTTGCTCTACTGAAGGCAGGAAGTGACGTATCTAAACCTTTTTTCCCCACCTTTTAGAGTGTGTCACATTCTCTCTCTGTCTCTCCATCTCTATCTCTGTCTCTCTCTCTCTGTGTCTCTGTGTCTCTGTCTCTCTCTGTCTCTGTCTCTCTCTCTGTCTCTCTCTCTCTCTCTCTCTCTCTCTCTCTCTCTCTTTCTGAGGCAGGATCTCACTGTGCAGTTCAGGCTGACCTTGAACTTACTTTGTAGCTACAAAGTCTGAGAACTTGCAGCGATCTTCCTGCCTCAGCCTCCCAAGTGCTGGAATTGCAGACATGTGCCAACACTCCAAGTCTCACATTCATTTTTTGCAGCACCTTTAACTTATTTGTTCCTTTTTTTTCTTTTTCCAGAATATAAATATGGTTACACATTCTTCATTAAATATAGCCCTCTAGAGGGCTGAGGAGATAGCTCAGTGGTCTAAGCACCTGCCTGGCAAGCACAAAGTCCCAAGTTTGATCCCTAGTACCACATGTCATTCTGGCCACAAAACCCTGGGTGTGCTATGCCAGCCTGAAACTGGGCATGGTGGTGCACGCCTGTAATCCCAGTGATGACAGGAGGATCACTATGAGTCTTATCTGCGTAGTGAGACCTTGACCAAATAAGCAAATAAGTAAAAATTAAAAAAAAAAAACAAAGCCACTCTACTCTTCCTGTACTCCACTTCAGTACCCTCTCTTGTGTAGGACAACTTCTTGAAAAATAGTCTACCTTTGTTACCTGTCTTCTGTGCATATTTTAAAAAATCACTGTATACTTAGCATCGAGTTCTATTAGATTTTAACATTTTTCCAGATATGAACCAGATCTTTCCTTTAAAAATAGACCAACAGTGTGGAGAGAACGAAGAGAAACTGGATCTCTTAGAATGTACAAGGCCATTCTACTAAATAGTTCAGCAGTTTCTTATAAAACTAAACATCTCTCAGTTGTACAACTGAGAAATTGCACTGAGGCATTTATTCCAGAAGATGAAAATTTATGCTCATAAAACTTGTGTATAATAGTCACAGAGGCTTTATTAACAGAGTCAAAAGCTGGAAACACCTCTTAAACATCCTTTGATGTATGAATGCTTAAATAAACACATATAGTGACGTCTCAGAGAGCAAAAAAAGGAATGAATTATCAATACGTGCAATAACTCGGGTGAATTTTAAGAGCATCACACCTCGTGGAAAAAAATCACAACTGACCACACACCTGTGTGATTCCATTTATATAACATTATAGGAAATCGCAAAAGTACACAAATGGAGGGCTGGGGAGATAGCTCCAAGGCACAAGTGCCTGCTGGGCAAGTGCAAGGTTGTGAGTTTGAACCCCGGTCCTGCAAAAAAAAAAAAAAAGTATACAAATGGAGAACAGAGTAGGGTTTCTTCCAGGTGACAGGGACAGGAGTTGGAGGGTGGGAGTGCCAAAAAGGGACAGTAGAAGAGATTGCCTATAGGTGATGGAAGCTCCCTGTATCTTGATTGTGCTGGAGCCTACATAAATCTAAAGTGAACACACACACACACAAGTACATACATAAACTGATCAAAACTAAATAAAATTTGTAGTCCAGTTAACAGAATTGTGCCAGTGTTAATTTTCTCATTTTGCTGTTATACTTCATATATATGAGGTGTTACTACTGGAAGAAACTGGGAGAGGGAGTTACATCATCCTGTGTACTATTTTGCAACTTTTTGTGAGTTGATAACTATTGCACAATAAAAAGTTAAATTTTAAAAAGTAATAAAAAGATCATTATGGTTACCACAAAGGCACTCTCTGATCACTTGCTTCCCATTCCATTCAGCACAAAGATAAGGCCACTACTGTAAATTCAGTGTTTATATTCTCATCCACATTTTATACATTTGACATATAATGTATCTAAAATATGAAGTAGAACTGCTTGCACGTTGTTTAATTTTATAATAACAGTATACTACGAGATCAGCTGAGCGTGGTGGCACACGCCTGTAATCCCAGCACTTGCAAGGCTGAAGCAGGAGGATCAGTGCAAGTTTGAGACCAGCCTGGGCCACAAAAGTGAGTTCAAGGCTTAAATCTAAAATCTGCTTAGTGAGACCTCGTCTCAAAAACACACACACAAAAAAAGTATGAGCAGATCATTATGCATGTTTTCAAGGTATAGTTATGTTACAAGATGTAGCTGCTCTTCACTTGAGCTTTATGATCCCACTTCCTAATGATTGTGAGGTAGTTCCCAAGATCTACAGTAGATACTCTGGTATATGTTTCTTGGGTCCACGTAAGCAAGTTTCTCTACAATTTATAACTAGAAGGCGGATTTCTGAGTGTCAATTTGTATGCATCTTCAACTTGATTATGCATTGTCAAGTTGGTTCCAAATGTTATAACAATTCACACTCTTACAACAGGTATATGGGATTTTCTCTCTCTACCCATTCTCATCTTCCTTTGTTTTTTTAGACTTCAAGGTTTATTGGGGAGAGCAGATTGTCTTTCAGCGACAGGATCTCACTATGCAATTCAGGCTGGCCTTGGGTTCACTTTGTAGCCCAGATTGGTCTCAAACTTGCAGCATTCCTCCTGCCTTAACTTCCTGAGAGACTTAAAATTTTTGTCAAAATAAAAATTACTGAGGAAATAGCTAGGTGGTCTAAGCACCTGCCTGTCAAGCATAAAGACCCAGATTTGATCCCCTGTACTGGGATCTGAGTGGATTGTCCCCTCAAAATTATTGAAAGATGATATTTTACTTTTGATTTAAATTTCTTTGTTCCTGAGGCTAAACGTATGCTAATACTATATCTACTATTTACATTTTTCTTCTGTTTTTTTTTTTTCATTTATATATTTTGCTCACTCTTGCTAAATTACTACATTGCCCAGGGGCTGGGGAGATAGCTCCGTAGCACAAGTGCCTGTGTGGCAAGTGCAAGGTCATGAGTTCAAACCCCGGTCCCACAAAAAAAAAAGAATTACATTGTCCAGCCTGGGCTCAAACATACAATTCTCCTTCAGGCTGCCAGAGTCCAGTGTTTATAAACATGCACCAGCACACCAGATCCTGATCTTTACAATATATATATGTATTTTTTTTTTTTGCAGGACCAAGGTTTGAACTCACAACCTTGCACTTGCCAGGCAGTCACTTGTGCCACAGAGCTATCTTCCCAGTCCCTATTTTCTTATTGTTTTGTAGGATTTCTTTATTTACTCAGAGTACTAATCTTGTATAAATTATATGTTATAGATGTCATCTCAAAATTATGAAAGCCTGATTTAAATTATGTTTATGTGTTTGTGGGACTTTTTATAATGAAGACATTTTTATTTACATTTTCCTTGCTGACACTAAAGCAACATTTTATCAACCCAACTCACAAAGGCATTTTCTGCTTGGTACTGGTGATTGAATCTGGGACCTTGCACTTGCTAGGCAGCAGCTCATGACACTGAACTATCTCCCTGGTCTGATATGCTGATATTTTTTTGCTTTTATCTTCTCTTGAGTTGTTGTTGTTTAATTTTATGTATTAGGTACAAGGTCTCACTACACATCTGGGACTTGTAGTGATTCTTTTGTTCCAGCCTCCCCAGCACTCTGGTTACAGGCATACACCACCATGCTGAGTCTTGGTAGCCAGGCTGGCATGGCATGCGGTACCTGGGATGGAGCTAAGGTCCTTGTGCTTGTGTAGACAGGTGCGTAGAGCACTGAGCTGCCCTCTTTTGAGTTTTAAGGTATGCTTTTTACAGTTAGGTCTTTTTTTTTTTTTTTTTTTTTTTTTTTTTTTTTTTTTTTTTTTTTTTTTTTTTTTTTTTTGGTCTTTTTGAGATAAGGTTTAGATATGCAGTTCAGGCTGGCCTCAAGCTCACTTTGTAGCCTAGACTGGTCTCACACTCCTAGTGATCCTCCTGCCTCAGCCTCTACAGTTCTGGGATTACATGCCCAGCCTACAGTTAGGTTTTTAATCCTCCTGACATTGATCTTTTTCTATAGAGTAAAGTTCAAATATAATGATCTGCCTTTTTTTGGTGGGACCAGGGTTCAAACTCATGACCTTGCACTTGCCAGGCAGGCACTTGTGCCATGTAGCTATCTCCCCAGCCCCTATTTCCTTCCTTCCTTCTTTCTTTCTTTCTCTCTCTCTCTCTCTCTCTCTCTCTCTCTCTCTCTCTCTCTCTCTCTCTCTCTCTCTCTTTCTCTCTGCAGTACCAGGGATTGAACTCAGGATCTTGTGCTTGCCAGGCAGGTGCTTATTCTACTGAGCTATCTCCCCGGCCCTGCTTTTCTATTTCTTGGCAATTTAATACTTTCTCTGTTGATTTGAATGCCTATTATATTTATATGAAGTTAGTTACATTATGGATCTGGTCCCTTCCATGATCTATTTTGCTATGCCAACATATATGCTACAAGGTCAGGTTGAGAAGCTTGTCTATAACTATTTCATATAGAAATATATAAAGAGGGGAAAAGATATACCAATATCAATCAAATTGAAGCTATTTTGGCAATTTAATATCGTAAAAATGAGACCTTAAGGCAAAGAAATAAAATGAATAATAACCAATAATATAAAACAAACCCATATGAGGGTGAGTGTACCTATTCACATACAAAGGGATAGGAATAAAGGGTACAATGACAAAATTTTCAAGTCTGCAAATCTACAAACAATATAGTACATTTAGATTTGAAAATAATAGATTAAGCAGACATAAAAAGTTAGTATAAATGGAGGTGTTTGGAATTTTTAAAATCAACAAATTATATCAAATAGGCTCAGAATTCCATTCAGAAGAAATATAGAATATGAATTATTTTCAAGCAAATGAACTACAGACAAAAAACAGTGTTGTTTGTTGGATCAAAATGAATTTTAGAAAAAAAAATGAATTTTAGTGCTAATTTTAAGACAGGCTTGGGCCAGCAAGATAGCTCAGCAGACTAAGTGCCTGCTGAGGCGAACGCAGGGACCAGGTTTGATCCCCGGCAACATATGCTGTGATGGCCGCACACCTGGGCCCATGGAGACTGGGTGTGGGGGCACACTCCTGTAATCGCAGCACTGAGGAGGCTGAAACAGGAGGATCACTGCAAGTCCAAGCTGTGCAGTGAGACCCTGTACCAAATAAATGCAATTTCTTAAAAAAAAAAAAAAAAAAAAGATAGGCTCTTGGTAAGTCACTAATTGTCCAGGCTGGGTTTGAAGTTTTGATCCTTCTACCTTAGCCCCTCAAGATGCTGGATTGCAGGCAGCATGCAGGGATGCACCACCATGCAGGGCAGGCCACAAATGAATTCTAAACAAATTTCAAAGAGTCAATATCAGGAAAGGGCTAGGGAGATAGAATAAGAGCCTTCCTGGCAAGAACAGAGTCCTGAGTTCAATCTCCAGTGCCAGAAATGAAATATATCAGGAAAGCTTATGTTCAATCAAAATGCAAATAAACTGGGGAAAGTAATAAACAATACTTACTTTTAAATTTTAGACATCTTAAAATCAATTCCTGAATAACAGCTATAGAAATTATAAGAATATGAAATAGAATAAAAATAAAGCTCCTATATATAGAATGCAGCTAAAGCTTCACTCAGAGGAACATTTATAGCTTTGACCATTTTTACTCCATAAGAGGGAGTTTGAAATAGATGGGTTAAGTGTTTTGAGCCATGACTCTAGAAAAAAACAAAAAGGTGTTCTGTAAGAAATTGGAGACAAATATTAAAGATACAAACAGAAATCAATGAAATAAAATAGGGGCGTCCTTTTCTGCTACTGTGGCAGACCTGTTTATTCACGTACTTTACTGAAAATTCTGGATATAATAATTTTAAATGCACTTAAGTTACTGAATATCTGACAAAATAAAAATAAACTGCTAAATTAAAATCCAAGTGAAGGCCAAATAAATAAATGAAGTGCTCATCTACTTTTGCCCTAAGGGTTTCCTTTGCCTTGAATACTTGTCTCTTCCCCAGAGGACAGGGTCTATGGGGGTCACACATCTCACTACATAGATCCGACTCCTAGTGATCCTTCTGAGCCTCTCAATCGCTGGGATTACAGGCATGCACCACCACGCCCGTCTCCCTGGCTGCTGCATCTGCTAAGCACGCGCTTTAATCCTCTGAGCTATCTTCCCAGCTCCTTTTTTTTGGTGGTATCAGGGATCAAACCCAGTACCTTGCACTTGCCAGGCTAACACTTATTCCACTGAGCTATCTCCCCGGTCCCCTTTCTTTGTTTTTTAAAGACAAGGTCTCACTATGCAGTTCAAGCTGGATTTGAACTCATTATGTAACCCAAATTGTCCTTGAACTCCTGGCTCAGCCTTCCAAGTGCTGTGATTACAGGCATGCACCCACACACACAGCTGAGAAGCTCTCTTTCGAACCTCAGATCAATTGGAACCACTTTGGACACACAGCCTGACCCAGTTACTGTGGCAAGTCCTGCCTAGCAATGTCTGTCCCATAGTATCTGTTGAGTGGCAGCAGGAATAAATGAGCGGTGTAAATGGTGGGAGGCCACTGGGTAGCTGGGGGGAAGATTTAGAAGGGACGGTGTGGCTGAGGTACATATCCCAGAATTTCTTACCATGCCAGTAGTTTCTCATCATGCTGTGTGGTTACTTTTAGGTAACTCCCACTGGAGTGACCAACTAAAGAGTTGCAGGGCAAGGTAGGAGGTTGAGCACAGAACCAGAGCTCACCAGAAACTGCATCTCTATACTGACAGGTGCCTCTTTTGGCACCAGTTGACAAGGGGCCAACATTGCAAATCACAATCTCTTCAGGTCCTTTTATTCCACGGAAATAGCCCCTAAAATCAACTGTGGCCTGTTTCTGTGTCCAGACTCTCCGCAGCACCCCAACTGCCTCGCTGGAATGGATCAGCCTCACTTGTACCTCAGCCCTGCCAGCCCAAAGCAGAGGAAAGGATAAGAGGTATGTGCCATTCTCCAGGTCCTGGACATCCCCTGGTACCCCTGCATTCAATTCTGAACATAATAGTTTTGCCCGAAACAGATCTCCACCATGGGTCTTGGGCTTGCCCAGGTGGTCCCTGGCCACAAGCACAGCCTCTAAGTAGCCTCCCAGGGTGTAGCTGGCCTGAGTAGGATCCTTCAGGTGGTAGGTGGAGGTCTTGGGGCTGGTGGAGGCCAAAAGGTTCCCCCCATCTCCTGGGGTTAGGGGCCAGTGCAGAATGGATGTCAAGTTGGAGAGTGCCTGTGGGAAAGAATCCAAAGGGAAGGGAGATTCCATGAAGCTGGAAGCAAGTTTAGAGGCAGGACGGGGTCTCGGGAGCTGGTAGGTGTGGCTATCAGGCCAAAACATCTCGAGATAGAATATCTGTGGGTAGAGAAAAAGGGATCTGTCACTGGCTTGTTTCTCTCTCTCCTGGAAGCTAATCACCAAAGCTAGTCTTCCCTCACAGGTAGGACTCAGTAGTTCTATCTGCCTATGTCATGCTGTCTGTTACTTGCAAGCCTGTCACCTGAGTCGCTATCACCTTTTTGCAAAAGGTGCATCTGGCATTGTGGAAAGAAGCTGTGACTCTTCTTCATCCCAACCATTCTTCTCTCAGCATTCTTACTCCTACTGCCTCCCCTCAACACCCCCGACTTGAACAGGTTTGGATCCACTTTCACATTTCTAGTTTCCTTATTCTCATGAGTCTTTCTACCACCTCTGAGCCTGGCATTCTAAGTGTCCCCTTTTTTCTAAGTAGTGCCTCTCTTCTTAACCCCACCCATACAGTTTCTTTCTTTCTTTCTTTCTTTCTTTCTTTCTTTCTTTCTTTCTTTCTTTCTTTCTTTCTTTCTTCCTTCCTTCCTTCCTTCCTTTCTTTCTTTCTTTCTTTTTTTTTTTTTTTGTCTTTTTGAGACAGGGTCTTGCCATGCAGTTCAGGCTGGCCTTGAGCTCACTTTGGTAGCCCAGGCTGGTCTCGAACTTGCACTGATCCTCCTACCTCAGCCTCCCGAGTGCTGGGATTACAGGCATGCGCCACCATGCCCGGCTACCCATACAGTTTCTAATCCAAATTGTCAATTGACAGTGGTGGGAAACCTCTTTACATGATACGTATGAGGATTTACAAGAATGACCTGAGACCATTTCTCAGTGAGCTCTCCATCTTATTGGGGTCAGCTAGAAACAAGAGAAATAGACACAGAAACACTGGAAAAGCCAGAAATTGTGGAAAAGCACAGAACAGTTGTGAACTGGACAAAGGATGACAGGTGATTCTCTTCTAGGAAAAGACAGTGTTTGCTGGGTCATAGAGCCTTCTCCAGGGTCTGGTCTTTTGGGTATTATATTCAGAGAAATACAAAGTCCAGAGAAGTGAAAAGATCCAAATGTGAAGAATAGTGGGAAGAAGTTAGGTTATGTGTGACAGGGGTGGTGGTGATTGAAGTGAACCCAGATACTCATTGACCCCCCAAAGCCCTTCCACTCAAGCAAGTGTAATTCATTAAAAAAAAAAAAAAGCAATCCAGGACTGGCCAGATAGCTCAGCAGACTAAAGCACCTGCTTAAACAGAGCACAGCAACCAGGGTTTGATCCCTGGCATGCCATGCCAGCCCCACCCCCTGGAGTGCCCTGAGACAATAATTGAGACTGAGTGCAGTGGTGCATGCCTGTAATCCCAGAACCTGGGAGGCTCAAAACAGGAGGATCACTCTGAATCTGATCTGTGTGGTGAGACCCTGTATACCCTGCACCAAATACATAAAAAAAAAAAAAAAAAACACAACAATCCTTAGCCAAGTGTAGTGATGCACACCTATAGTCACAGCACTTAGAAAGATTGCTGCAAGTTTAAGGCCAGCCTGGGCTACAAAGTGAGTTCAAGGCTAGCGTGACCTGCAGAGTGAAACCCTGCTTCAAAAGACAAAAAAAAAAGCAATCCACTGACATCTCTCAAATGCCAGTCTATGGGAAAACTGCTAATGTCTATCTGTCTACCAAGTTTATAATGAAGTTCTATAATGAAGAGTATGAGCTTCAGTGATACCAAGGTCTACTCAGAAGACGTTTGGTGCAGCCATGTCTGTGCCATGAGGCACAGGGATAACAGAACCTTCTTTCACTGTCTCCTAAGTTGGCTGTTTATTTATAGATAGGTGCTCTCTGTCAAATAGTAAACACTTAGAGGTAGTACTGCTTTTTCTCAAGATCTAGCATGACGGGGCCAGGGATATAGCTCAGCAGCATAAGCATCTGCCTGGCAAGTACAAGTTTCAGAGTTCCATCCTCAGTAACCGCAAAAAAGAAAAAAAAAAAAGAAGATCCAGTGTGATGGGCTACAGGGAAGCCTTAGGAGAGAGCTTAGGGGTAAGAATGTGTCTCCAAGTTAAAAGCCAAGATACATATTAAAACCCCATAACTTTTCTATACACCAATAACGAACTAGTTGAGATAAGAAAAATCAACAAAAAATTTCATTCCAAATGAATTTTAGGATTTTTTTCTAACTCTGTGAGATGTACCATTGGAATTTTGATTAGAATTGCATTAAATCTGTATAATAATTTGGAAGTATGGACACTTTCATCATATTTGTTCTTCCTACCAAAGACCAAGGGATATCTTTCCATTTTCTGATATTCTCTTTAATCTCTCTCTCTTTTTTAAAAAAGACTACTGTAGTTTTCAAGGTAAAGATCTTTCATTCCCTTCATTAGATTGATTGTTGGTTTTCTTTTCTTTTCTTTCTTTCCTTCCTTCCTTCTGGATGTTATTGTGACAGCTGTTGTTTCCTGAAAATTTCTCTCTCAGTGATCCTGTTATTTGTGTACAGGAATGATACTGATTCTTGAGTGTTGGCTTTGTATCCAGTTATGCTACTGAATTTGGTTATTAAATCTAGAAGTATTTTGGTGGAGCTTTGGGGTCTTCTATGTAGAGTATTATGTTATTAGCAAATAATAATAATATAGCTTGTTCTTTTTCTATCATTATTGTTTTTATTTTCTTCTATTGTCTAATTGCTCTGACTAATGTTTCCAGAATTATATTGAATTAAAGTAGTGGCAGTGGACATCCTTGCCTCATTCCTGATTTTAGAGAGAAAGGTTTCCATTTTTGCCCATTTAGTATGACTGTGCGTATTGTTTTGTCACAGGTGTTTTTTATCAGATTGAGATGAAGACCCATCCTGGGGCCAGTGGGATGGCTCAGCAGTCTAAAGCACCTGCTTAGGAAAGCTTAGGTGGCCACAGGGACTGAGGTTGAATCCCCAGCACCACATGCTGCCCAGCCCTGCACCCACGGCAGGCTGAGCTGGCCATTAAGAGAGAGAGAGAGAGAGAGAGAGAGAGAGAGAGAGAGAGAGAGAGAGAGAGAGAGAGAGAGATCAAGATTCATCTAACTCAATTTTCTGTAAGGTTTTGTAATGAATAGATGTTGGACTTTGTCAAATGATTCTTCTATATGTTTTGAGACAATCATGCAGTTTTCTTCCTTGATTTTGTTAGCATAGCATACTACATTAATTGATTTGTGTATTTGGAACTATCCCTGCATTCCTGGGATAAAAATCTACTTGGTCATGGTGTATAATTTTCTTGATGTTTTTCTGCATTGTTTGCCAGTACAGTGGACCCCCAAAATTCATAAAGTTCTTAGAATACCTGTGAGTTCTGAAAAACCATGAATTTCAGATATGGTCAGAAAAACTATCAGTGTAATCATGAGTGCTCTGAAATATGGCGAAAGATAATATCCTGATCCACTGTAGGGAAATATTTAACAAATATTATCAAAGTCCATTTATGGCTAGAAAAATATTGATATATTTACAATTAAGAAAACAGATTTCAAAGTAGACTGATTTTTCACAAGTTCGGTCTATCAGCCTCCCAAAGTCGGAATAAAAAGTTTTTAATCTTTAAAAGAAAGAAACCCAAAATAACCTGATATTAACCAGCTTTTTATTCTGTTTCCTCATTTTTACCTTACAAAACCCATAATTCTGCCATTGCCAAGTGGGAACTCACTTTCTACTTCGGAGACCTGAGGCTGCCCTAAGTCACGAACGACAAATAAGTCCAACTAGATCTACAACTTAATGCGTTGTAATCTTATCCTTTGACAACTTTCTGAAAAACAGAAATATGTATGTATTTTCTTCATTAAGCTGGAAAAAAGTCATTGACATTTTCTGATGTATTGGACAGCAAAAGAATTAATTTAAACAGACTTTGCAGACCCAGGAATTTCAAAATCTTACTGACCGTGGAGAAAGTCAGCAAATAGTTTTCACAATGGTAGATCAGAGAAGCTTAAAGGTAGGCTGCAATATAACAATAAAAGCTAAGGAGCAGGAAGTTGTGTGAAAGTCTACTTAAATATTTGGTTTACAGATTGGAGAATCCATATTGCAAAGATGTAAAATGCTACTCAATTTTACTTGTATGTTCAGTAGAATTCTCAATTCAAAATCTCATGTTTTATATCTGCGTGTATAAAACAGAAACAAATTGTAAAATTTATATGTAAATGCAAAGCTTTTGAAATAGACAAGACAATCTTAAAAAGTAGAAGAAGAGGAATAATTAAAACTTTTAAGAGATCTACAGTAACTAATATGATAAATTGCTAGTGTGAGAATAAACAAACAGGCCCCTGGAATGGAATACAGAACACAGAAATAGAACCACACAGTAGAGACAGTTGACTGAATTTAAAAGGGCATTGCAAAATGATATAGAAAGTTTTTATTCACAATAAGTAGTGCTAGGACAATCGGATATCGTTATTAAAAAAAAGCTTAATCACTACCTTATAACATCAGCAAAAATAAATTTGGGACATGTTTTTAGTCAAAATCTCCTAGAAAATAACGAAGTTTCCCTGCTTTAGGATAGGGGAAATTCCTTAAGCAAAATGCAAAAGTACATAAAGGAAAAGATCAACAAGTTAATGTAGACTAGAATTAAATTCGTAATTTCCCTTCACTGAAGAACACTGTGAGACAGTGAAAAACAAAACAGAAAGTTGGAGAAGATATCTGCAACACACATATACAACAAATGAAAGGGCTCACATTTAAAATTTATAAGGAGGCCGGGCGTGGTGGCTCACGCCTGTAATCCCAGCACTTGGGAGGCTGAGGCAGGAGGATTGGTGTGAGTTCGAGACCAGCCTGGGCTACAAAGTGAGCTCAAGGCCAGCCTCAACTGCATAGCGAGACCCTGTCTCAAAAAGACAAAAAATAAAATAAAATAAAATAAATAAAATTTATAAGGAATTTCTACAAATTGATAAGAAAAAGACAGGCCACCCAATTAAAAGTAAACAGAAAAGAACAAGGCATTCACCTGAAAGGAATATTCAAAAGAGAAGTAAATACATAAAGAGATATTCAACTGAGTTAGTAAAAAATAAATGCAAGTTAAAATCATAACAGAATATCTTTACACATTAAAAAAGATAAAATTAAACAACAAACAATTACAGTGCCGGCGAGAATGGGAAGGAACTGAACCTCTCACATTGTGTGAAAAGGAGAATAAATTGGAAGAATTACTTGGAAAACTCCAAATATCTACTAAAGTTTAACATATACATACTCTAGGACTAAGCAATTTAGCTCATAAGTGTAATATGCAGTATAGCCAATGGAAAAGTATGCCTGCTTATAGTAGCAATATCTGAGCCCCAAACTGAAAACAATATACATCTCTGTCAATGGCAGGATGCATAATTTGCTATTTTCCTATACTAGAACACTGTCATGAAATAAAAATTACCAAATTATATCTTTGTGAAATACATGAGTGAATCTTCCAAAAATATTTCATATATAAAGTAGATGGCATATAGTTACTTCTCCATGAGATTCATAAACAGGCAAAAACTAACAATAATGTTAAAAGTCAAGGCACTGGTTATTCCCAAGAGGGTGGTGGTGACACGGACGGCAACCCAAGAGAAAGCTCCCAAGGGCGATGGAAATTTCTGTTTCTTGGCTTGGACTGTGGTCATGTAGGTGTGGTGTCTGATTTTCATTGAGCACTTACAATTTTACATGTATTTTTATGTGTGTTATAGTTTAACTTCTTTTAAAAAGCAGAAAGTTTTGGCATCTACACAAAGAAATCTCACCCTTTCACATGGTACAGAGCAATTCTGAAAATGAAATTTATACTTTCTTTAGACCTGACTGGTAAGGAATCAGGATTTACCTATTAAACTCACTGCTCTTGAATCAAGGCCAATGTTTGAAACTATCTTTAAAATTATCCATTTTTAAAAAGAAGAGTAAAAGTATTGCTGTTTCCATACAAACCCCTACTGTTTATATATCAACAACTGACTCAACTATTATATGCATGAGGATAAAAAGAGTGTCTATTGTTGAAATTCTCTTCTTGCTCCATAGACAAGGAAATGACTTTCCTTAAGACTTCTTGGCTTTCTGCTGCTCTTCAAAAATCCCACAAAGGCTCAGGCACTGCAGCAAATTGCTTTCTCCAGTTTGGAGGCTTTTATTTTTTGATTCCCTGCCTCCTTTTCTGCCTGCTAAAGAGCACATAGACTCCCCTCTTTTTCTCTTATACTGGGGAAGAAAATATCTTCCGAATAGGAAAGAGAAAAGAACAATGTAAATTGCTTATTTTATTTTTTTTTTCACCATTAGAATTCCCTGAGAACAATCTCTTTTGAGGTTAAGTTTTAGATCCCAGATAGACCTCAACCGCCAACTTGCTCAGCCTCCTCCTTTGACTGACACCCCACCCTATAACTGTTGCTCCTGGAATCACATAGCGGTGAAGGTAAGAGGACCGAGGGCTCCTGTGACTCCCCTTTCCTAGTTAAAGACACTTAACCAAACCAAATCTGAAGTTGTACAGGGAAAGCAAAGATAAGACCGTAAGAAGAGAGAATGCAGGCAAGAGAAGTACTCACCCAAACCAAAAAGGCTGACCCCACAGTCAACATCTTGCAATACTTGTGTTGTCCTCCAAACAGATCCATGTTGGCCAGACTTTTCTTGAGTTTCCAGAAGAACCAAGGATCTACATAAAGTATGAGGCAACACAAATGAACAAACTGTACCATCATACAGGAGGGAGTTTACTGTGGCAACCTTCCCACTTCCGTGGACTTTGTCATATTATTGGAAGCTGCAGGAAGCCAGGAATTTGATCAAGTGTGTGTAGGTGGGACTGGGCTTCCCTACCTGGAGCAGAAAGCTACCCCAGTGCTGAGAAAAACATCTTGTTGAGAAAAACATCCTGTCTGGTTCAGGCCAGCTATTGGTTGCTGGGTAGCCTTTATAGAAGTATAAATAAAGGATTGTTTCTGTGTGCGTTGAGTTAGCCTTGCCCATTAGGCAGACTGACGACCACCTAGCCCAACTTTTTGTCTTGTCTATCTTTCTCATTCCTACCGCCATGTCTCTCCGGGGTTGAATTGTTCACAGTAAGATCAGCGGATGCATACATCATATATGCATGCTTTGTCAACTCCGTGCAGCCTGATCCAGTCCTGTGTCTCTCAGGGATCCTCAAAATCCACTCTTCCAAGTCTCAGTTTTCTATCAGAATCCTAAAGTCTCACACCTAACCTTTGGAACTAACACAGACTCCTGTAAATAGACATTCTTTTTTTTTCCACTTCTTTTTTTTTTTTTATTACTTTTAATAAGAGATTACAATGTGACAGTTTCAAAGCATGTTAATAATATATTCCCAATAATTGATACAATGCATATTGTTTTCCTCATTGTAGTTATACAGAGCAAAGGGTGTAGACATAATAAATTTTCTAATCTTCTATTTACTAATGTACAATAGATTTATTCCTTTTGATCTAAAAGAAGGCAGTTGTATACATAGTCAAATGTTCCATAATTGCTGTGGGTTACTGGCAAAACTGGCAGTGTTGGAAGCTGTTCATTTGAGCCTTTTTGTAGCTCAGCATACTAAACTTCCTTTACATTTTATGTGTCATGTTTAAATTTTTTTGCTAGGTGGTTAAGGGCAAATTATTGCAAGACCTGTATAACAAAACATGTAGTTTTTGTATCTCCCAAGGTCAGTCAAATCCCCACAGGATTTACTTTGCAACTATGTACAGTGCTTTGTAGAACTGTTGTTGGTGTCAGTCATCTGGATGAGTCATGGCTATTGCTTAACCAGTTTGTTCTCTGTGAAAGCCCTAGAGCATGTTTTCTCTCCAGGTGACTCTCCTTAGGCACACTATATACCTTCAGTCCCTTTCCTTTGTGATCCCTTAATCTCTTTGAACAGAAAATTTGTGAAACCACTGTGTTATAGGATGTTACAGCACAGGTTCTGTTCTGTCCTGAGTCCTCACTGACCTTGAAGGGCTAGAGCCAAAATATTGGCTATCCTTGTAGCCCTCCTTTTTCTCTAATTTTTGGTCTGTAAACTTATATTCTTAGCCTTCAAAGAAAAAAGCTTAGTGATACTATTACTCTAAAACATAGGTGCCTGAGCTTAATATCATTGTCTTTCTGAATATCAAACATCTTAAACTTAACTTGGAATTGGTATTTTGCATCAATCATTGATATTCTAATAAATCCCTATGCAATGTGATAAAAGCAGTTACACATTTGTACACAGATATTTAGAAATATAAGCATGTACAAAATTTTAGCCTGTCCGTCCTTTGGCATTTTTCCTATTCTCTTATTCTCATTTAATACCCTTTTTTGTTTTCTTGTAAACCAAACATTTACTTGAGAGAGAGTACAACAGTAACTGAAATTACATTGGAAGCAGCACACATCTAAAAGGCCAGAATGACAGGCACTCCAAGCATAGTTTTAGTGTTACATATTGCTATCATCAGTGTCCAAGACCTTTTGAGGTTTCCTAAGACCCTTGTCTAATTTATCCTGTGTGCAGTTTTGCTCCTACTATGTTTCCTCTCTTTTTTGCTTCCAGTCACTTTGCTGTTTTACCCTTAAGTCTTTGATTTCCATTCAGCTGTGTTATGTCTCTCCATTTTTATTTCTTCCTTTGAGTTCTTACACTAGGGATACTATATGATATTTACACATGTAGGTCTGGTTTATTTCACTTATGAGTATATGTCCAAGCTATATTCATTTATATATGAAGTCTTCTATTTTATCATTCTTTATAGCTGAGTAATACTCCATTGTATAAAAATACCACATCTTTTTCAATCATTCTTCATATGATGGGCATTTTGGTTGTTTCCAAGATTTAGCTATTACAAATTGGGCTGCTACAAACATAGGTGCACAGATATCACTATGATATGAGGTTTCAGTTCTTCTGGGAAAATTCCCAGTAGGGGGATAGCTGGATTGAATGAGATTTCCAGCTCTAGTTTTTTGAAGAGCCTCCACACTGCTTTCCATAATGGGTGCACCAGTCTGCACTCCCACCAGCAGTAGAGAAAGGTTTCTTTTCCCCACAGCCTCTCTGGCATTTGTTGTTGGTTGATTTCTTTATGATAGCCATTCTTTCTGGTATTCTGGTGAGATGGCATCTAAGTGTTGTTTTGATTTGCATTTGATGAATGGCTAGCGATGTGGAGCATTTCTTCATGTATTTGTAGGCTTCTTGAATTTCTTTGTTTGAGAAGTGTGTCATCTCAGATGTCCATTTCTGGATTGGGTTTTTGAATTTTGGGGTCCTAATGGTTTTTAGTTCTTTATAAATTTTAGAAAGAAGACCTCTGGCCAAATACTTATTAGTTAAAATGTTTTTAAAGTTTGTGGGTTGTTTTTTCACTCTAGGTAAATTGTTTTAAAGTGAAAAAACTTCTTAACCACAGGAGGTCCCAGTTGTTGATTCTTTCAAATGTTAAACATGCATTTTGATTCTTGCCCATGAACTATTTGCCTAACCTGATGCCTTTAAGATTTTCTCCCACTTTCTCTTCCAGGAGATTTAATGTTTCTCTTTTAATATTTAGATCTTTAATCCATTTTGACTTTAGTTTAGTGCATGGCAATAGACTTGGGTCAAGTTTTAGTTTTTGGCATATACAGAGCCAATTTTTCCAGCACCATTTATTAAAGAGGCTATCTTTCTTCCAATAAGCATGTTTGGCCCCTTTGTTGAAAATAAGATGGCTTAGTGTGTTTGTATTTGCTTCTGCATTTCCTAATCTATTCCATTAATCCTCAGGTCTATTTTTCTTTTTACCAATACCATACTGATTTTTATCACTGTAGCTTTGTAGTATAATTTTAGGTCAGGAATTGTAATGCCTCCTGCCGTACCTTTGTTGCTCAGGATTGTCTTTGCAATTCTGGGTCTTTTTTGGTTCCAAATAAATATTAGGAATGACTTCTTCTGCTCTGTGAGGTATGTTGATGGTATTTTGATAGGAATTGCTTTAAATCTGTATAACAGTTTAGGGAGTATGGCCATCTTCACAATGTTGGTTCTTCCTATCCAGGAGCAGGGAATATCTTTCTATTTTCTGAAATCCTCTAGGATTTCTTTTTTCAGAGTACTGTAGTTTTTATTGAAAAGCTCCTTTACTTCTGTAGTTAGGTTAATTCCTAAATATTTCGTTTTCTTTGGTGCTATCGTAAAAGGTATTGTTTCTCTAATTTCTTTTTCAGTGTGTTTGTTGTCTGTATAGAAGAATGCCATTGGCTTTTATGTGTTGACTTTGTAACCTGCTATGATACTGAATTTGTGTATTAATTCTAGTAGTTTGTTGGTGGAGTTTTGAGGGTCTTCCAAAGAAATTATAATGTCATCTGCAAATGATAATTTAACTTCTTCTTTAGCTATTTTTATTCTTTTTATTTCTCTTTCTTGTCTAATGGCTGTAGCTAATGATTCCAGAACTCTATTGAATAGGAGTCATGATAGAGGACATCTTTGTCTTGTACCAGATTTGAGAGTAAAAGGCTTCAACTTTTCCCCATTTAGAATTATGTTAGCTGTTGGGTTGTCATAGATGACCTTTATCAGATTGAGGTAGAGGCACTCTATTCCAAGTTGCTGCAGGACTTTGAACATGAATGAGTGTTGGTTTTTGTCAAAGCCTTTTCTGCATCAATCTAGATGATCATGTGATTTTTGGCTTTGGCTCTATTGATATAGTGTATTACATTTATAGATTTGCATATATTAAACCATCCTTGCATCCCTGGGATGAATCCTACCCGGTCATGGTGTATAATCTTCTTGATGAGTTGCTGTATTCTAGCAAGCAATCCTGGCAAGGATTTTATTGAGGATTTTGGCACCTATGCTCATGAGAGAAATTGCCCTGTATTTCTCCTTTTTAGTTACATCACTCTCTGGTTTTCGTATCAGTGTAACACTTGCTTCTAGGAATGATTTTGGGAGGATTACTTCCTTTTCAATTTCATTGAAGAGTTTGAGGAATATTGGGCTTATATCTTCTATAAATTTTTTGTAGAATTCAGTGGTGAATCCATCAGGTCCTGGACTTTTCCATGTAGGTAGGCTTTTTATTACATTTTGTATTTCATTGGCTGCTATTGGGTTGTTGAGAGTTATGTCTTCTTGATTCAGTTTTGGTAATTTAGACTTTTCTGGGAATCTTTCTGTTTCTTCTGTATCTTCAATTCTGTGAGAGTAAAGATTCTCAATGTAGCTATTTATGAACCTCTGAATCTCTGCTGGGTCTGTAGTAATTTCACCCTCTTCATTACTTGTTGCTTCAGTTTGAGTCCTTTCTTTTCTCTTTTTGATGAGGTTAGCTAGGGGCTTATCAATTTTGTTTAATATTTCAAAGCATCAGCTTTTTGATTCATTAATTCTTTGTATTGTTTTCTTTGTCTCAATTGAATTAATTTCTGCTCTAATCTTTACAATTTCTTCCTGTCTTTGGGCTTTGGGTTTCATTTGCTCTTCTGTTTTTAGTTGGTTTAGGTGTTGCATTACAGTATTTATTTGTTCCCGTTATGTCTTCTTAATATGTGAGTTCAGGGCTATAAATTTCCCTCTAAGAACTCTTTTCATTGCATCCCATAAATTCCAGTAAGTTGTGTTTGAATTTTCATTAAATTGTAAAGATTGTTTAATTTCATCTGTAACCTACTGGTTGCTGAGGAGGGTGTTGTTTAATTTCCATGTATTTCTGGGATTCTTGTGGTTTCTTTTGTCATTTATTTCCAATTTGACTACACTGTGGTCAGATAGGATGCATGGGATAACTTCTGTTTTCTTGCATATACTTAAGCATGACCTATGGACTAATATGTGGTCTATTCTAGAAAAATGTCCCATGTGCAGCTGAAAAAAAAATTGTATTCTGAAGTGGTTGGTTGGAACACTCTGTGTATGTCCACTGAGTCCAGTTGTTCCTGGTTCCAGTTCAGCTCTGCTACTTCTTTGCTAATTTTTGTCTGCCTGACCTATCTTTTTGGGATAAAGGGGTGTTAATGTCTCCTGTTAAGATTGTGGTATTGGATATGAGATTTTTCATGTCCATTAAGGTTTGTCTTATATAACTTGGTGCTCCCATGTTGGGTGCATATATATTTATGAGGTTACCTCTTCATCTTGAATTTTTCCCCTAACCAGTATGTATTGGCCTTCTTTATTTCACTTGACCTATATTGGTTTGAAGTTTAGAGTGTCTGAAAACAAGATTGCTACCCCTGCTTTTTTCTGAGGTGCTGGAGCATGTAGTATTGTTTTCCATCCTTTAACTTTTATCTGTGAGTTTCTTTATGAGTTAAGTGTGTTTCTTGTATACAGCATATGGTTGAATTTTGTTTCCTTATCCACTCTGCCAGTCTATTTATTTTAATTGGAGAATTGAGTCCATTTATGTTCATGGTTATAATTGAAATGTATTGACTTATGGTTGACACGAGTTTTACTCACTACTGTTTACCCCTTTTTCTGCTGTG
Organism: Myocastor coypus; assembly: GCA_004027025.1. Classification (NCBI taxonomy): domain Eukaryota; kingdom Metazoa; phylum Chordata; class Mammalia; order Rodentia; family Myocastoridae; genus Myocastor; species Myocastor coypus. The sequence goes on along the minus strand of PVJA010032217.1, from coordinate 264 downwards.
TTTAATTGATTGCCCTATTTGGCAAATTCTTTCTGTTCTCATTTGTTGAGTTCTGGTTGTTTTGGTTTCTTTCTAAAATTTTTTTTAGTATACTTTGTAGGGTTGGCTTTGATGTCATGAAATTCTTTAGTTGTTCCTTGTCATGGTATTTCACTTCTCCCTCATACTTGAAGGAGAGTTTTGCTAGGTATAGCAGTCTGGGTTGAAATTTGTTTTCATGGAGGACTTGAAGCACTCTGCTCCATGCTCTTCTTGACTTCATGG
>PVJA010032216.1:0-24267 GCA_004027025.1 Myocastor coypus | reverse complement strand
GCCCCCCCCACACCCGGCGCGTGCCATCATCCTGACCGTGCAGCACTCCTGATGCATGCTTAAACTGCCCTGTGCCGGTGCTGAGGGAAGAGTAACTTCCTTTCCCTAATTAGAAGTGAATTTCCAACGCATTATAATTGCATAAGGTTTTCCTGAAACAATAATCAATAACACGTTGTTAATCTCTGAAATACGCCCAGATAGGAAATCAGAAAAACGGATGCAATCTGCCCAAATCTCAGGTCCCGGGTGTAGTAGTGGTGATGTAATCCACAGGGAGAGCCTGCAGAATGCTGGTGTTTCCCTTCTTCTGACTCCCGACGTAACCACAGCCTAAAAGGTGTGTCCTCCCCTAAACCCTACTCCATCACCATCTCTGAGAGAGGAGCAAGGATGCGAATGTGAGCCGACAGCCGACCCCATCCTGCGCGCTACGAGACACAGCCTTCCGTAAACAGAGACTCCAGTTCTGTAACTACAAAGGTGCTTTGCTCCTAGGATAAGAGCGGTAATCCCAGCACCCCGGGAAGCTGAAGCAAGCGCATGGCGAGTTTGGAGACTGAGCTAGGTGTCTCAAAATAAAAATTCAACATGAGCTTTGTGGACAGCTCGGCATGAAGACCCTGGCTCCAGGCACCAGCACTGGATACACGTGTGCACACACATGCGTGTACACACACACACACACACACACACACACACACACACAAAGAATTCACCTAGATTTATGTTCCTGGCTCTCTTCCCTTGAAATTAATGGACCTTGAAGCCCAGGTTCCTCAACCGACAGCAGGTCTTTGGCCTTCTGCACTAGGGAAATCTGATTCTGAAGCAATCGACATCATGCAGTTGAAGATCTAAAACAAAATCTAAGAACCTACACTGTTTTAAAAGCAGGACATAAGAAGACCAGGAATAGCATATGTCAGGAAATGCTGGAAGTTCAATTCCCAGGGGGGTGAGTGTTGAGAAGGCCACCTTCCAACATTCACCCAGTCCAAGGCTTCCTATGCAGGGCCTGAGTCAACCCTGGGGCTGTCACTACCACAGCCATGCTCCATGTGTCCCAAGACAGGGCCAGCTCCGGAGAACCTCCTACGCCGATCCAGGAATTGGTTTGGTCAATCCACAGTCCAGGAGGAAAGGGGCAGCTAGGCCAAAGCCAAGTATCACCGAGTTTTGAGGCTTTTGAAAAAGTTCTTAAGAATGCCACATTGAGGATGGGAGTGGAGGTGGGGATGGGGTAGGGGCTCAGAGTCAGTGGTCTTCCTGTTTGATTATGTGAGATGGCAAATGCTTCTTTTTATAGTCTCGTATTTTTTCAGGTGTCTCCTTCCCTTCTGGTTTGGTCCCAGTTGTACCCGGGAAAGGATTGTTGTACTTTGGGCTTAAACAAACCTACGCAGTCCTGACACAGAAGACCAGCCTTCCCCCCTCCTGTGTGGCTCACGCCGACCTGACACCAGAGCTAACTGCTGACGTTGTTGCTAACTAACCTTAACTTTTAAGACAGTATTCCACTTTGCTGGGAGAATCACAGGCACATGGCAATGCCTTGACATCCTTCTCAACGCTAATGTGGGGCTCTAGAACATTCTGCTGTTCTTCCTTCTGCTATAGACTCAGTGAGGTGATTTTTCTCAGGCAAAGGTACTTGGTGTTCCCGTTCTGTGGAGATTGTTTTCCCACTTTCTCTTTTTCTTTTTCATGTTTGCCTTTAGAGTAGAATTCCATATGGCAGGCACACATGTACACTGTTTGGTAGATTAATGAATTCCCACTGAGATCACATATTCCTGTCCCCTGGGAGCTCTGCATGCCACATAGCAGATTTTATGCAGCTCCTTCTTAATATGAATTACAAACTGCATATTTACATCTCTTTCTGTGGCGTGCAACAGGGGAGCTTGGAGCCCAAGCAAATTGGGTTGAAAAGCATTGGATGCCGTGACTGGTGTCACTCTCTGCATCTGAGCCCAGCAAACAACCAAGACCCACATCCAGCCTCTTGTAAAGGCCGGGAGAACAGCAAATCTGGTTGAGCCATTGCCCCAGTCTAATTTCTCAACATAAATATTTTTTATATGAATGGACCAACATTTTTTCCCAAGGCACAAAGGACTATTTTTTAATCTCCCCTCTTAAAAGGGCAGGGGGAGGATTTAATGCATATGGACAGCCCTGCTGTGAATGCAGGCTTTGCACATGGCACACCCGCTGACCTTTTAGCCTTCTGGAGTTTAACCATTTCCTGATGTCCTTTAACAGTAATTTTCTTGTTGGAAAAGCCCTCTCTAAACTGATAGCATCTAAACAAGCCTCTACCTTAATTGGAAAAATTCTCCCATAAATATTTATGCTGCCGTGATTAGACCATTTACTGAGCTCAACTGCCCATTATGGGTTAAAACAGGGAGCATTGTTTTGAATTGCCTAAAGCCTGACATGGTTTATTGGAGGGGACCCGAAGCTGTAATTTATTTAATCAAGCTTCTGACCCTGGCCCTCTGGAGTAGCCAGTAATTGTACAGAAGACTATCCCAAGACCATATTGGCTAGAGTCAGTATTCTGCGTTGTAAATTTTGGAAGTCTAATTGGGAAGAAAAAAGAAACGAAGCAAATATGTAGAAATAAAAGTCCCATGTAATTGTACATTCCACTGTGGTTCAGATGAATACAGATGTGAAGATGGATGGATGGATGGATGGATGGATGGGTGGATGGATGGATGGATGGATGGATGGATGGATGGATGGATGGGTGGATGGGTGGATGGGTAGGCAGACACATGGGTACATAGATAAAATTTTAAAACAGCAGTAACTTCAACGGACTGAGAAAGACGCTAGTTTACTGCCGAGTTCACCTCCTACTGGGTTGACCTCCCTCTGGATCCCAGGTCATTTATAATTTTGAAAGTGTCACACAAGAACTCAGATGGCATTTAAATATTGCTTCTAAAAATATCTCAGATTTAGGGTGGAGAGAGTAAGAGAAGCCTTTTATGCTGAAAATCTACTTAGATTCTTACTAACCCACAAATTCTAAATAAATGGAGGCTAAGAGAAATATATATATATATATATATATATATATATATATATTCTAGATATGTATCACATTATTTATGAATATATATATATATATATATATATATATATATATATATATATATATATATATCTTTTGCCAAATTTTGACTGGGATTGCTCTGACCTAACAGTCATGATATACAGGAACTAGGTGGTGAGTATAAGCACACATTTATATTGTTCGTGTGTGTGTGTGTGTATGTGTGTGTAACTAAATGAGCAACTTTTGCCTTTCTTCATTCTCCTTTTCCAGCGGAAGATGTTTTCCTAGTTCCGTTTCTTAGTCATGATTAGTTCATGTGCTCATAATCAGAAGAACCACTTCTCCCATGGCCCTTTGACCTCCTGGCTGCAGCTTTAGCCCTTCCTAATGATTTAAAAGAGAGGTCGGAATTCAAAACGTGTTTTCTTCTTTACACTCTTTACTACCATTCCTGGGCCAGCTCTCCAGGTTTCTGGTTCAAGAGGAAATTCTAAAGTCAAAAGTTAGAACGATTTATTAGAGAGAAATCATCTTTCTTTTTGGTTGAACTTTCATTTCCCAGGGACCACACGACATCTCCCTTAGTCTCCACAGAGGCTTACAGTACCACTAGCTTTAAATGGCTCATCCGGTCCTACCTTCCATCTGCAAACACTGTAAGCAGATAAGAAAAATGCACCACAGAACTGGCTTCTACTCCACCCTCACCTTGAGAAGACCTACAGCGCTGAGGCCTCCTTAGACTCTGTTTTTTAACCCTGTAGAAGGAATCAAAGCACCTTGGTTGTTCACTCAATCAAAGTTGCAGACCACATGGCTTCTGAAAGCACTGGAGCTTCAGCTTCTGGCTACACGGGGACCCGTGTTAAACCTTTAGATCTACTAGTTGTTGCCATAACCATTCAAAGGACATCACGTATAATAAAAGCAAAGCATATTGTAAAGATGCCTCCCTCCAAGCACCAAGTCATACTTAACTGCTTCAGCTTTGTTCCCAAGGGACATTGAGCATAAAAGATAGGGTTAACTTACTTTGTACCAAACAGATTGCTTCACCTTTAATTCAGAAAAATCTCTTTAAGGATTATACCAAAAATCTAATTTTTCCTATTAAATTATTCATCACCTATTCTACTTTGTCATTATTATCACTGTCAAAGTGATGGATGTTACAGAAACATCCATTAGGTTGCAAACTACATAGATCTTTAAAACCTTTGATTTTAGCCAAAAGGAACAAAGAAGCTACACTCAATGCGATCGCACAGGTTTCTCTGTATGGTGACCCAAGATGAGCATGGCACCCTCCACAGTCACTGATGGCACCCACCAAGCCAGCAAAGTAAAAAGTGCGTGGCACTGAATGCAACCATGCTGGACAAAGAAAGCTGCGTCTCCATATGCAAATGAGCTTCTCCCCGCTTTTGTATCAATTACGGAGTTCTTAGCATGCACTTCCTAAGGGCTCCTCACAGTTCTACGGGCATCATTTACAACTCACAACATTCATTTTTTTTCTCTCTCTCTCTTTAAAAGCTGGATCCAGCTGGATCCAAAGCACACAATTGTCAGTGAGGAAAGTTGGCGCTCAAAGTTAGGTAGCTCAGCTTCAGACCCATGCTCTTGGCTCCAGACCCTGAGACCCTAACGGCATGCATCCTCATCACCCTGAAAAATAACAAGGTTATAATAATTGCTCACAGAAACGTGGGTAGCATCCCACTCAATTTTTAGCTCAGAAAGGAAATGTTTTGATTCTGACTGTTCCTGAGGTCCTGGAAGTCATCACTGTGAGCAGAAATGCCCCAAACCAGCAAGGCTGGTCTCCACATGGCATCTCTGAACCCCATCAAAGCTGAGGAGGACATGTACGTTGAAATACACCATTTTGGAATAACGATTATTTTAAGCAACTGAGAAACAGCTGATATAGAAAAGGCTCTCTGTCCTCCCCTTTCTGTTACAATCAGGGCCTTAATTTCTCATGAGAAAGGTATCCTCTTTCTACCAGGAAGAGGACATTCTTATTACCAGGAGTGGGGTGTTGATGCCAACATGGATCGGTGTAAAAGAGCCAGAACAATCTTTACCTCCTACTTTCTCTCCCCCAAACACCTCCTAGTCAGTGTCTGGAATGGACCTCCCCTAGTCCAAACCCCTCTTTCACAGTTTGTCTCTGTGAAAAGAACGTATCTGTGATCCTGGGTCTAGTTGCTTCCTTGAGGTTTAAGCATCTTCCTGTGAAACCCTTCACACCATGAAAAATTGACACATATCACCTAAGACACCTATGTTTATGTTAAGTGCTAATCTGTTTTGTTTGTTTGTTTGTTTGTTGTCAGCTTAATTTGCAGGAGCAGCCCCAGGGCTTGAGAATACATAGTCCCTCTTCTTCTATGCCACGACCTCCCATCCCACCCTCTTTCCCTAGCACACCCAACTGTGCTCGTCATACTCAGTGGGAATTTTTGTTACTTGGTTTTCCAATACTCTGGCACATTCTCTCCTGCACTGCTCCTATGACCACCAGTGTAATCTCCCAAAACTTTTTCAGAGATTAGCAGACATCAGATATCCACCAGATGTCTGCATTTTCCCCTCACCTATAGTAAGTGGAGTTGGGTCATGCTACTCTAAAGAAATGTCCCTCAGAAACAGCCAACAATCCATCAACACCACGGGTGATGACACCAGGGCCTGCCTTTGCACCCTAGTCTGCACCTCCAATATTAGCCATGTACCTCAGAGCATTTCAGCCTCACAGACACCATGAAGTTAGTGAGGCTGGCACAGACTAGCTTTCCACTGACATTTGTTCATCATTTTTATTCTCCTCTTGTTTCTTCCAGCATAGAATTCCATTATGTGGATCTATTACTTCGATCATGAGCGTTTGGATAGGTTTTAGTCTAGACTATTAGAAACACTGCTATTATAAATATTCCTACACACACACACATACACACACACACACACACACACACACATCCTAAGTGTGTGTTTCTAAATAATAATGCCGATGTGCATTACCACCAGGAAGAGACAAAAGTTCTTGTTGCTCCACATCCTCACCATAGACTTTAATACTCTGGGTGTCTGGGAAGAGTGTCAGCGGGACATTGCTAGTATTTCCCTGATAATTAGAGTTTAAGTGCTTTGTGCCTCTCCCGTATGTTTCATTCTTTCCGGTTGTAGATGTGCCTCTTCAATTCATCATATTACTGAGCATGGTTTCTTATCCTTCTTCTTTAGCTCATACATATGCACTATGAGAGCTGACATATTTTGATTCAGCTCTACTTTCTCATTTTGTGCTCTCTAAATTGTCTTTTTTATGTTCCATGCGACACATGTATTTAATCTGACAAACAAGAATGTAACTAATCTAACAAATTCTAAGTCTAGTCACACATATAGTTTAGAAATGGAAATTCTTCCCTCATTTTAATCCTAAAACTAGAAATTTAAACATGTGTGTTTAATTCAATGAATATAAATAAAGCTCATAAAGTCCATTCACCACAATATTTTGGTTGTATTGTCACTGTACCCGCAAGATTATGCATTGTTGTAATTGTTCCTATAAACTGTTTTTGTGCCTTTATTGTTACATATTTAGAATATATTGTTGATCAAAATATCGTCAGTGTCAGCTTTCTGAAAAAAATTTGTTATCCTCAAGCTCAAAAGATGTTTTCTTTGGGTGTGTAACACTAGGGTTGACAAGTATGTTCTCTAGAATATAAGGATACTTTTCTATTTTTTGTCTGTTTTTCCTATTGTTTCTAGGAAGTTAGATGTCACACTAACTAGATTCTGTAACAAAGATAACAGATAACCTGGGTTTCCCCGCTCTGGCCCTTTAGGGGAATAAGAAGAAAACATAAGTCTTTGGTAATAAGAGATTTCAGGGCATAATATTGGGATACAGCTTGATTTTTATTTTGAGGGGGAGGAAGGGGCTTCTTACCTCTAAAACTTTTAAAGCATCCATGTTTTTATATCATTTGAGGATATTTTCTCATACTTCTAATATTGTCCCTCTGAATTATTTCTGCTTGTCCTATGGAAGTGTGATTAGTCATAAAGCGCCTATTCTCATAGCATTTTTCATATTTCTTAATTTCTCCTTTATGATGCTTTGTCTCTGTTTCTCTTGCTAAACTCGGGATCTCCCTCCACACCCTCCCCAGCTTCATCCAGTCAGCTGCTCACTGTCCTTCTTTAAATTATATTTTCATTTCTACCATTTGTGTTAGTCTCTTAAAAATTATTCACTTTTTAATATCTCTTGTTCTGTATTCATACTCCAGTTGTTGTTGGTGGTGTTGTTTAGCTGTTTTGTGCTGCTTGGCTGTGTCTTGCTCAGCCACATCCAGGGTGTCTTCTTACCTTACATCTTATGGTTTCATTTCAGGCATATATTTAATGAGAGCCGTGGCCTGGGGCGATGGCTCAGGGACACAGCACCTGCCCGGCGGGCACAAGCTCCCGAGTTGGGCCCCTGGTACCATGCACACACACACACACACACACATCCCCAGAGTCATCTGGGCGGACTTTTTTAGACTTGCTGTGTGCTCCACCAAGATTTATAGTCGTTTGCGCCAGGGATTCTCGGACACTGTCAATCTGGGGTTGATTTATAACAAATTCTCAGCTCAAGGATCTTAAACATACAGTAGTATGAATTTGGAACTCAAACTCTCATCATGTCCATCTCAGTGAGGAATTTCTCACTTCTACCCAGAGTCAAAAGCAAGGCAGGGGCTCACTTGGTTCACCGATTCACCAAGAGTGATTGTGTCTTGAATCTACTATCCCTCTCAGGAAGGTCTTGGGTTTGGACTCCTGACCTCAACTTAGCCCCCATACTGAAATCCTGAGGAACTAGCAGAAGCCTTTCGAGGACCTGCGCGTTCTCACTCAGTGTTGGCTCACCTGTGCAGATTTAGGCTTCTGCTTTCTGTATTTGTGGCTCCTAGGATTTTCATTGTGTCCAGCTCAGCAAGGCCTTTTAAAATACATATTAAAATATTTTACTGAGAAACTTAAGGTGTGATTTTAGTCTGTCACAATGATTGAAATACCAGTCCTCCCAGCGCATGTGGTGTGTTTTCACAGCTATTTTAAGAAACTTATAACAGATTTTATTACATATTATTTGAGGTATAGAGCTCTTGTTTTTCCCTCAGAAAAGGATGTTGAGTTTCTGAATGAAAAGAAACTTTCTTTCTCTGTGTTTATCCCTTTCCACTACAGGGCAAGGCTTTCATTCCAATGAACATTCCAGAAATCAATGATTAAGTGGCCTTCTTCTCCTCCATGGGCTTCCATGGAGCATAAGTCTCTCATGGAGTCCTTGTCACCCTGCTGCACACCACTGACACTTTTCTCTGTGTAGTCAATTAGTATTTCTTATAGGGAGGGATTTTTTTTTTTACACTGTCTCTGCATTCTCAGAGTTTAGCCTATGACAACCTCTAAGTAAAAGTTGACTCCAAGGAGTCAGAGCTCAGTCTGTGGGACTTCTGTGGCCATCAAAGAAAGCAGCGATGGCTCTTTCAAAAAAGATCCTGAACCCAGTGATTCAGCTGCTCTGGGAAATGCTCCCTGAGCCAAAGCGGAGGAAGCAGGAGTATCAAGCTTGGTGTCCCCCATTGCCAATTTTCTGAGAGCTGTCACTTTGAGATTCAGAACACGAGGGAGATGAGGTGTTTCTCTTGCACCAAAGTTAGATCCCATTTCTTCCTGCTGCAGACTGTAATGAGTTGCCTGAAATCAATAGCTAATCCTTCTGCCATTTGCTTATTTGAAGGAAAGCAGATGCTCAATTATTTTAGCATTTTTGGTTATTTTAAGCTCTTTAAATGAGCTTAGGTTGGCAAAGTAGAAATAGTACAGTGTGTGGTAAAATGATGGTTTCCTATAAAACCCCATAAACATGCATCCTAATCTGAAATCTTCAGTGTTTTCTGCAAAATGTTCCTAAATTAAGTCTGTGGCTATCATATAACTCGTCAGCTTTAATCAGATCTTATTTAGCCTGAAGGAGGTCATTCGAGCACACACAATCTTAACCAAGGCCTTCCATGGCTGAACTTTGATTATTTCTATTGAAGGTAGACTACGTTGTCCTTGGAGCCCCCAAGACTTTCACATGGGCCGTGTCCCTTTCCCGTCTGTCCTGTTGAGACATATGAGCTTGTACATGTGGCCTGTGGTGGCCAAACACGGAATTTGCTAGGCATTCAGTAATACTTTCCTTGACCCATTGGCCCCAGGTTTTCTTTGTTACCCTTCGCCTTTCATTCCTTCCTCTCTTCTAACAGATCTATTATTTTACTTTTATTCTGCATTCTTTAACTTCCTATCCTTAACAAAATAACCACCCTTCCTCTCACCTTCCTCAAAGAGACAATTTTGGGCAAAGCTTTGAACATTTCAGAAGAAATTAAAGTAAATCATTTCAAAACTAAAGGAAGTAGTCGTTTTCCCCCTTAAATGTGACATTACAAACCTCAGTTCTATTGTACCCACAAGTATGGGTGATAGAAGAACTTGACTTGCAACGTCACCTTCCTTCAATGTCAACTTTTCCAGAAAAAAAATTTCTGAATCCCTCAGTTTAAATCTGATATCTACTCTTTGAAATAATAAACACTGGACTTTGAAAAACATGTACTATAAGACAGGCATCGGGTTAGTGCCTTATATGCAAAACTATCTCCATCCCTTTGTTTTCTCATTAAACCTGGTCATGATCTGGATCTGGGTGTCCCCCCCAATGTGTCATGCAGCCATGGGAGGGGAAGGACTTTCCAGAGGCGGCAGAATCTAAAGTTTGCAAATGGTTCATAAACTAGTGCTGGGACTGGAGTTAAGTACATCCTGTACACAGTGTGAGAGAGAAAAGAAGCTTCTGCTCCTCGCCTCTCTTGTTTCTTTTGTTATCTTCCTCTGCCATGAAATGTTGCTGCTCTGCCACCGGCCGCCCTGCCTGCCAGCCAGCCAATTAGGGACTAAAACCTCTACGAACTGTGATCTAAACAAACCTTTTGCATCAGTTAGGGTTTTACTCGAGAAGCAGATATAGCACAAGATATGCAATCACGTAAGAAATCACAAGACTGGTTTATGACGGCCAACCAGCATTGGATGAGGAAGCGCGCAGAGGGCATGTGTGGGACAAGCAGTGCTTGCCTACCGACTGGGCCTTGCCAGAGATGATGAAGAAGTGGACAGGGTTGGAGGCAGAGGCCAGAATGACTGCAGGAGGGGAGGAGTTGGTGAGGAGGTGCAAGACAGGCTCCAGGAGAGGGGAGAGCGGAGAGAGAGACATGGAGGGAGAGGGAGTTTGGCATGAGGAGGCTGGATGCCGGCGTCAACAAGGGGCAAAGCCTGAAGCTCGTGATCCATGCAGAGGTTGGTCGGGCGCAGACTGCGGAGAGAGCGATCCCCAGTGAGGACAGACTAGTCTGGGTCTTGGACCTAGGCAGTCTTCCCGGGTTTCAGCACCAGATTAAAGGTCAAACTGAGGCAGCCAAAGCAACACTGAACTGGCCCAGACACACTACACAAGTAAGACAGTTTTATTGGAAGCTCACGCGGAGGTGGAAGCTCACACGGAGGACTCACAGAGCAAGACAGCACTGGACAGAGGCGGGTAGGAGACTTTCTGGGATCTTTTAGGGAGGGTGATTGCAGGCCGGAACACCCAGGTCACAGGTGGACATCATTTGTCTTCCTTGCGGTTAAACTTTGCTTGGGTCAGAAGAAAGTGATCTACCTGGGAAACTCTGAGTCCCGCCTTGTCTCACACCATAGTGTACGGAGTGGCTGAGCCAATTCAGTGAAGTGTCTAAACTTCCCAAGTTGACACAACCAGTTAGCCACTGCACCTTGCCTTGCTTAATGTCAGATGTTGGGTATTTTGACTTACCAAGGAATGAAAGAAAAGCAACAGGTCCAGACATGTAAAGTCCATCTCATACGCACGCTAGTTTCTGCTAGCTATCTCAGGTACTCCTCTCTCATTGCTGGGACAAGATATCCAACGCCCAAAATGAAGGAGGGAAAGGCTTATTTAGCTCACAATCAGTGGAGGTTTCACTCTGTACTCAGCTGGCTCCAAGGCAGGGTGGCACAGAGCAGAGGGCAGCAGTTCATGGTCGTGGCAAAGAGCAAGACCGTGCGAGCAAAAGGGCAGGAGCAGTGTCAGCAGAGAGCCAGCCTGTCTCCCTTACTTAAACTACCTTCCAGCTATCTGCTCCAGGCCGGCTGTAGCGCTCACACCCATCATCCCAGCAGGACTCACCTCCCAGAATCCTAGCCCTGGATCATGAATTAATCACAGCCTAGAAGTCCACCCCATGACTGCAAGAGGCTTTGGGGGGACAACTAGACACAAACAGTACCACCAACGCTATAAAAAACAAATAAGGATAAATATCACAGAGAAATTGTAGGTAACTAAGGCCGTATTAACCACTCTTAAGAGGTTATTGATCTATTTATTTAGTTAATAAATTCAATTAAATTTTTGCTGAGCGCTTTCTATGTGCCAGGCACTCAGTGACAATCACAGCGAACAAGGAGTTGATAGTTCCTCACTCTCCTGCTAAGAGCAGGACTGTATTAAGGTATAGGAATAGCCGCCTTCCCTTGTCAAGTCTTCATGACCACAAAGGCTCCGTCAGAGTAACTTTCCTGGTCCTCAGTCAGTCTCCTACGAGGTCCTATTCTTCTTCTTCCCCCCGTGAGGTTCTCTCCTAAGACCTTAAATTTTGTCTTCCCCAGAGCTCCTGCTCAATAACATATGTTTAAAAAGTGTAAGCCCCACAAAATAGCAAGAGTATAAAATTTATTTTACCCACAAAATAGCAAGAGTATAAAATTTATTTTACTCTGTGTCGTGACATGGAAGCACAGATTCTTAATCCATTAACTCCAGGACTTTCAAAGGAATTTGTCACAAAATACTGTGTCTTCCCTCTGACCTCAACTTCCCATATGTCCCAAAAGTGAACCGGAGATAGTTCGTTCCGATCCCCCATCCTGTCCGTGAGATGGCCAGGCTTACCCTTGGTTTCCGGATTCCCCATCTGTTGACCTCAAGCTTAGGTTGTGCCGCCATTTGAAGGTCTCCCTAGTGTCGTGAGCTAGCACACCCTCCAGAGTCTTTGGCTCGCCCACTTATAGACATAGATGATTTCTCTCTACCGAGGAAAATTTCTGTCCACATCTCTCCGTTGGATCGCATTTCCCATTGGTCTGCCTCTGCGCCGCGGTTCTGCCCCTTTATGAGTCCTGCTGCCATGAGCCTAGCACATGCACAATTCATTTTGTCTATCTGACAGTTTTCTTTTGCTGAGCTGCTGCTCCAAATCCCAGCAGCCACTGGGCTAGATAACTATGTGGAAATCACATTAATATTCCTGACCTATACATTCACTCACTCCACCTGTATGTATGGTAAGTAGCAACTCTCCTACAACAAAAATGTAGTGTGTGTGTGTGTGTGTGCGTGTGTGTGTAGTAACCACCTCAACACATTATACTTCTATACCTTATCATCGTAATCTACAGCAGAAACTGCCAAGCATGTATTATTGGGGTAAACATGCTAAATAAGAACTGTCTTCAATTGCTTTCCCTGTAGACGGAGGCGTGAATGCAGCAGAGGCAGTCAGGAGTGCTTACCTAACCTGGGGCAGCCTCCCGGAGAGGACGCTGTCCTCCAGCTCCTGCTTGCGGCCTGTCCTGCTTGCGACCCACCTCAGGATCAGTTGGTGTGGGTGAGCACCCATCCTGGCACCTTGGGACTGCAAATCTCCTAGGAAGATTTTGGCAGGACAGAGGGAGTATGAGCTTTGACAACATCAAGAGACAAGCACGAGGGGTTTGGACAAGTGCTCACTAAAGGATTACTGTTAGCTATTTATATCAATAGAGCCAGGGCTTAAATGAAATGCCAAGTGATATGTGTGTGCACGGCCTTCTTAACCAATGTGTGTTCGCATGTGTGTGTCTGTTTACACGTATTCGTTGTTACATGGCGTAAATGCTTTGCATATGTAGGCTGTAGGCATGACTTGAGTGCTGGTTCCACCGCCACTCCACCCTGTCTAGGAGTCGGCAGGCTGTGGACTGAGCCCTCTACTACGAATTGAGTGAAAATAAACCTCTCATCCTCAAAAAAAAATTTGGGGTGCTGGGAATCAACGTAAGAATGTAGACAGAAGAGGCACGCTATGAACCATAGCTACTATTTTATTGTCCTCATAACAACCACGGAAGGCATGGTTTGCCCTTCTTTAGTATGAAAGCTTTTAGTGGAAAGGCCTTGCTTGCGCTAAAGAAGGGCAGGAATGTGCCTTAAACCATGTGGTTGGTGACATGCAGAGGAGGCCAGGTGCTCTGCCTTATCCAGCACAGCATGGGATCCCGATGACAAAAAGTTAAGCCATCACTCTGTGTGTCAAGAAAGAGACATCTGCAAGGTGGGTGTGGCCGTATACCACACTCTGTGTGGGAGCCCCTGTGGCACAGTCCTGGACCTGCCAGCCACTGGCTTCGGTGCCTCCCACAAGTCCTTTCCACACTTTGGCTCACGTTCTTTTGGTCTTGTACAGCAAAGGGGTTGACTTCACCATATCTATGATTCTTTCCAACTTTAAAATGGCATTAGTTCATGAATGATTCTCTATGGCCAAATGATTCTCTAGTGCACAAAACACAGCCTGGCCTTAAGGGCCCTACACACTCTCCTTTCTAGCTAGTTTTTGAATCCACTTTCAGCTTGAGATATGTAGACAGTTTTGCAGATCCTCACGAACATTTGGAAGGAGTTGCCCATGTTAGCACAAAGTAGAAATAAGTAACACTGAGGACAAAAGAAATCAGGATGGAAGCAAGAGGAAGGAAAAGAAAAAGGGAAATCCAAAAAAAAAATCTGCTTTAGAAGAGGAATTAAACAGAGACAAGTAGCATACTAGCAAAGAATTGTTCACTGTCTGCATGTTTGTTTTCACCCCTAATGTCTTCTTTATTACTTTTCCATTCTCCCAAGACAAATACCACAAGACGAAGCTTCGCATGTAGCAGGGCAGATGGAATTCTGGGTTAGAAATGCTCTGGGTGTTGGATCCAATGCTGGCGTTTGCTAGCTCAGTGACCTGAGACTTTACCCATCTGCTTGCTGCAAAACTTGAAATGAGTTATTCAGCCTCAGTTCCTCACTTAGAACTTGCAGTTAGCAACAGACTTCACCCCTCCTGGGTGTTGTCTGGATTAAGGGGTGGTGCGCAGAGAGGATTGGAACAATGCTATGTTCCAAGTCAATGTTATATAACAGTTTAGCTATAGGAACATAAGTCACGTGTGGGTGTTGAACAACTCTACAAATTTAAGACCAAAAGAGGGTGCAATTGGTGTCGTATTTTATGTAGTCTTTCCTAACATTTCCTAACTACTCCCCATTGAATTATCTAAAACTCCCAAGCCAGACATGAGAACCTCCAAGATTAGTAGCATCTAGTCCTATAGTAGTTTTGTAGTTTTCTTTTCAATGGTTGTTTTAGTAGTAGTTTGTTGTTTGCTTAGTTCTGAAAAGCAACTCCACTCAACCCTCTGTTGTACTATTCAAATTTATTCTAATACATTCGTAGGGAGGCATCCGTTGGGAATTTGTCAAGGACACTTAGTCTGTACAGTGGCACCTGGTGCAGAAAGCATTAGCCAAGATCCACAGAAGCCAGCTGGCTTCAAGTTCAAATTGTACTCTCTTCTTCCCATCTTATGTAATCATTAAATATCTAAATATTTAGATTAAGTACACCAGAACTATCATAAATACAAAACACTGATCAGTCATGATAAAGAGGGAGGATTACTGCCATGCCTCTAGCTCCCATATCACATAATTTAACTGTTAATTAAAAGTAAAGATTTAGAAATTAGTCCTTTTAGAAGGGAACCTACAGAATAATTTGACCTAGGTTCTTTCTCTCAGTGTGCTTTTGGGCAGCTGTTAGTTTCAAAGAAACTCAGCCGCTAGATTTGTAACAGATGTTCTTACGCAGAACAAAGAAGAGAATTACAGAATTCTTTGCAAGCAAAAAGGAGCCCCCACCTCTGCCTTCCAAATGTTTGAGTTCTAGTGAGACAATCACTAACACAAGGGAGGAAATTCAGCAAGAGTCTGGGCTGAAGAGTCCAAGGGATTCTCCGCCCAGGGACGGGAGAAAGAGCTTGCTCATCAGTGTTGCTTCCTTTCTTGACCAACCCAACATTTCCCAAGTTTCACGTGGTGTGGTTCCAAAGCATTGCCAACTTTTTTTTTTTTTTTTGTATTGCCAAATTTTTAAATTACATACTTGGGATGTTAAAATGACAGCCCCTTCCCCTGCAATGGCTCTTTACTATGTAAAATTTCATTATGCCGAGGAGTCATCATTATAGAGTTTAACAGATCAACAGACATACTTTAAATTCTTCTTATGTCTATGTTAAGGAAAAAATTGGTTTAATAGTGTGACTTAACTGAATTGCAGAACATCCAGACTTTAGGTCTGTGGATAGAAGAGACGGAGAAAGCTTCTGCTTTATTTTTCCCAACTGTATTTAAATTTCCGCCTCTCTATCCGTACCCTCTATCGGATTTTAAGCCTTCACTGCCCAGTGACCCTTGGTTGCCCTGTTCGCCCTCCAATATTGTTGGACTAGATGTCTATAACACAGCTCACACACAGAGGACACCGGAAGGAACAAAAGTGCTTATTGAGCATTGTAATCAAACATAACCATGAAAGTATGGACATTTCTCTTTCTGCTCATCCACTGAAAGACACCAATTAGAAGTCAGTGATAGGAAGGATGCCGATTTGAATTTAGCTTACTTGAGTTTAGTTAAACCCACACCTGGTATATTCCCCAGTTTTTTGTCCCAGACACAAAAAAGACACAATCTGTTCATACTCTTGGCATCTACTTGTAAAATAAAAACTATTAATCCACTAGGCAAATCTACAAAAAGATCTAGATGTAATTAAGTGTCTATTTCTGGTACAAAACTAAAGCACAACCTCTCTCCTTCCACACATCTGAAGAGACCAATGAGCCCGCGCACAGCTGGCCAACTTTGGCGATGCGGCAAGATGCAGCCCGGAGACTCAGAGCACGAACTTGAGACCTGGGCCCTTCCCTCACTGCTGGATAATCTTGGATGAGTCCTGCAAATAATGTGAAAGGAACTAAGTATGAGTCCTGCCTCCTGGGGTGGTTAAGTACATAGGCCGGGTCACACAATGCCTGGCTGACTGTCAGCGCCTGTATTTGTGGTCACTGCCAGTCTCATCATCATTCTAGGAGTGCCTGCCCCCCTTCCCTGCAGGGGATGTAGTCTATCGCCTCCAGTGGATGCCTGATTGTGCAGCTAGTACAAGTCCCATATGTACAGTGTTTATCCTAAACACACCAGCAATAAATTTAAATTTATAACTTAGGCATCAGAAGAGATGAACAATAATAACTAATAATGAAGTAGGATAATTATAATAATATACTGCCATAAAGGTAATTTACTGTACAAATATATGTGTATGTCATACATTAATGTGGTAAAAATAAGTGAGAGGTTATGTGTTCTTGGAATTTTCCATTTCCCAATGTTTTCACTCCATAGTTGATAGTATGCAGCTGCCACTTGGGAAAGCAAAACCACAGATAAACCAGAACTGTTGCAGATCTATCTGTATCTTAACTGATCCTTTCAGCTCAAGGGCATCCTAATTTTATCACAAATTATAGCAAGGGTATGCTAATTCATGTTCTACTGGGAACCTCTCTAGCAAATTCATTCATGAGGCCAAGTCCACATACAAGCTGCCAGAACCACAAGCAGATCTCTGACACTCTGACACTGCCACCTCTTCAATTTCCACATGAACCCCTATTTTCCTACCTGTTCAAAATTGTTATAGGGAATGGCAGGGCTGGGTAGATGGGGAGAAAGGGGGTCACAGAAAGTGCGGCAGAAAAATCTACCAGAACTCCAGGTGTTTCCTAATAGTACAGGTGAATTGGCTGCAGTAACCCATTTATTCTTTGCAAAGAAAGTTTTCTGTGTAGAGCAGGAGCTAGAGCTGAAAAAAACGAGATAAAATCACACTTGTTTATTCTACATGCTTTCAAATTCTAGGGAAAACTTCCACTGCGGACAGCATGGTAACTAAATATTTTGAAAAGTCCTTCAACACTGTTGAGCAAAATACAAAGACACTTGTTTTGAAAGCATTGCTAAGAAATATATATATATATATATATATATATATATATATATATATATATTTCCAGGCTCCAAATTTTGCCACACTCAAAATAGAGAGGAAATAAAGAAGATATGGAGATCCTGGGGCAAAATATCTTCCCTGGAGAAAGATGGGGGAGGGAGTCTTGGCTGCTGGGCGATGCCTTCCAAAGTAATGTCAACCTAGAAAACCCAGAGGTTATGTAAGACATGCCAAATGAATAAATAATGAGGCCAACACAATGCTTTCACATTCTTTTCTGTGCAAGTTTCCCAATGGTTAGTACACCACCTGCACTCCAGAAGGCAAGAATATAGAAAGTGGATTAACTGTCCTTGCTAATTTAATAACCTAAGGAAAAGGACACTTGCAGGTGTGGCTCACAGTATCCCACCCAGGGATCTAAGCGGCCAAGAACTCTGAATTCTCAGGAACCCCTTGAGCGGAATGTGGGTGCAGGATTTGCAGCTTCCAGTTTATAGAGATCAAAGTTATGAAGTTGACTGCTATTTTGGCACAATACCATTCCCATAACAAAACCCCAGGGCAAGTATTATGAAGTTTTGCCTGTGAGGCCCAGGCATATTTACAGGAGACCAAATGCAAGCCACTTCACCCAGGCAGAGATTCCTGTCTGGGTAATGTGAAAATTTTCATCCCTTTGTATTTGGGTGTTTGTACAATGTAAATAGTTTTACAATGTCTGTGTTGGCAGGTTTTTTTTGTTTGTTTGTTTTGTTTTCTTTTGTTTTGTTTTGTTTTTGAGACAGGGTCTTGCTATGCAGTTCAGGCTGGCCTTGAGCTCACTTTTGTAGCCCAGGCTGGTCTCGAGCTCACACTGATCCTCCTGCCTCAGCCTCCTGAGTGCTGGGATTACAGGCATGCGCCACCATGCCCGGCTTATAATCCCTTTTGAATAAGAATTATGCTAAAGGTATAATTGCACCAAGTTCTACACGAAAGGTCAGAGGACAGTGCTATACAAAATGACAAAGAGAAGGAGCAAAATGCAAACCCAGGCCCCAAGCCTACCCAGAAAAATAATTCAAGAGACACTAGCATAGAAGAAAATGGAAATCACATAGCTGAAATCCCTGAATTAGTAGTGTCTGAAGTAAAGAAACAATTGCAGAAAGGTATAGAGGAAATCAGACCAGAAATAATCTCTGAAGCGAAAAAAGAAGTATCAGAATTAATAGCACCTCAAGTAAAGAAACATCTGCAGATAGGTATAAAAAATCAGATCAAAAATAATTTCTGAAGCAAAAAAGGATAACCATAATGAAAGAATTGATAACTGCTTTTGAAGAAGACAATGATAAAAAATTAGACATTACAAAAATGATAAATTCCTTAAATGAGCAATATAGGAAAGACATAGATCATGTGAAGCAGACTCAAAGAGATACACAAGAAATTAAACCCTGAATCATAAGGTAGCAAAGCCATCTGAATAAATATGAAGACAGTTTCATATCCTGAAGATACTGTGGCAGCTAGTGAAAAAGAAAAAAAAAATCTTAAAAACAACTAGGATGCAGGAAAAAAATAACTCAACACCTACAAGATGATGCAAAGATGAACAACTTGAGATTAATAGGCATCAATGATAAAGAAGGAGCCAATACAAATGATATAAAAAAGATTATGGACAGAAGTAATAGCAGAAAACTTCCTAAATATAGGGAAGCAATTTGGCATTCAGATAACTGAAGCATACAGAACTCTAAATAACATCAACCCAAATAAAAATACACCCAGACATATAATAGTCAAGATCCCAGAAATCTAGCATAAAAATAACATACTAAAAGTGTCTAGAGAAGAGAAACAGATAACATTTAAAGGCAACCACATCAGAATAAAGGCAGATTTCCACTCACAAACCATGAAGTCAATAAGAGCATGGAGCATAGCACTTCAAGTCCTCTATGAAAATAAATTCCAGTGCAGACTGCTATACCCTGTAAAATTCTCTTTGAAGTTTGATGGAGAAGTAAGATACTTCCATGACAAGGAACAATTAAAGAATTTCATGATGACAAAGCCAACCCTACACAGACTACTTAAAGTTATTCTAGAGAGGGACCAAAATGACCAGAACTCCATGAATGAAAATGGAAAGAATCCACCCAACAAGGCAAACAATTAAACATAGGAGATAAAGGGGTAACAATTACCAGATAAGTAACACGGCAAGCATAAGTCAATACATCTTGATGACGACCATCAATGTAAATGATCTCTATTCACCAATTAAAGGAAATAGACTGGCACAGTGGATTAGGAAAGAAAACCCAGCAATACGCTGTATACAAGAAACACAGCTAAATCATACAGAAGTTCATAGGCTGAAAGTCAAAGGATGGAAAACAACACTAAATGCCCCATCACCTCAGAAAAGAAAAGCAGGGGTAGCCATCCTATTCTCAGACAGCCTCAACTTCAAACCAAGAATGATCCAATGAGATAAAGAAGGCCACTACATACCGGTTAGGGGAAAGGTTCAAGAGGAAGAGATAACACTTATAAATATGCATGCACCCAACACAGGAGCACACATCTGTATCAGACAAATCTTAATGGACATGAAAACTCTAATACCCAATACAACAACCCTAATATGAGACCTTAACATCCTTTTATCCCCAAAAGATAGGTCAAATAGACAAAAAACTAGCACAGAAATAACAGAACTGAACCAGTACTTGGAAGAAATGGACTTAGTGGACATATAAAGAATATTCCACCCAGCAAATTCTGAATATACATTTTTTTCAGCTGCACATGGGGCATTTTCTAAAATAGACCACGTACTAGTCCATTGGTCAGGATTACATATATGCAAGAAAACAGAAATTATCCCAAGCATATTATCTGACCACAATGCAATGAAACTGGAACTAAATGACAAAAGAAATCACAAAAAAACCATAAATACATGGAAATTAAACAGCACCTTCCTCAGCAACCAATAGGTTACAGATGAAATTAAACAATATCTACAACTTAATGAAAATTCAAACACAACTTATCAAAATTTATGGGATGCAATGAAAGCAGTTCTTAGAGGGAATTTTATAGCTGTGAACTCACACATCGAGAAAACAGAACAGGAACAAATAAATGCTCTAATGCTGCACCTTCATCATCTAGAAAAGGAAGAACAAACGAAACCCAAAGCCCAAAGATGGGAGGAAATTATAAAGACTGGAGCAGAAAGTAATTCAATCGAGATGAAGCGAACAGTACAAAGAGTGAATAAGAAAGCTGGTTCTCTAAAAAATTAAATAAAATTGATAAGCCCCTAGCTAACCTTATCAAAAAGAAGAAAAAAAAAAAAAGACTGACCAGGCCTGTGCCCAAGTAGGACCTCTCCACCTGTAAACAGTCAAATTTAAGCAATAAGGAATGAAAAGGGCAAAAGTTACCACAGAACTAGTAAAGATTCAGAAGATCATTAATAGCTGCTATGAGACTCTTTACTCTCACAGAACTGAAGACACAGATGAAATGGACAGATTCCTAGAAAGGTACAAATTACCAAAACTGAACCAAGAAGATAAAAGAATGCTTAATAACAGATAATGAAGTACAAAGTGTAATTTAAAAAAAAAAAAAAAACCCTACTAACAAAGAAAAGTTCAGGTCCTGATGGATTCACCACTGAATTCTATAAGAAATTTACAGAAGACATAATCCCAATACTTCTCAAACTCTTCAACGAAACTGAAAAAGAAACAATCCTCCAAAAATCATTCCTGAAGGCAAGTATTACACTGATAACAAAATCAGAGAAAGACACAGATAAAAAAGAGAACTACAGGACAATCTTGCTGATGAACATACATGCAAAAATCCTCAATAAAATTCTTGCAAATAGAATACAACAAATCACTAAGTAGATTATGTACCATGACTAGGCAGGATTCATCTCAGGGATGAAAGGATGGTTCAACACATACAAATCTATAAATGTAATATACTATATCAAAAGAACCAAGTCCAAAAACCACATGATCATCTCAATTGATGCAGAAAAGGCTATTGACAAAGTCCAACACAAGAGGGGCCGAGCCTGCACAGCACGCTAGAGATCGAACCCTGGCCACTGAGCTCTGCCTAAGCAGGTGCGTTAGTCCGCTAAGCTATCTGGCCAGCCCGAGATGGTCTCGCAATGAAACTTCCCAAAAACTATCAGAAGAAGTAGCACGTACCTGTAAACCTTTCAAGAGAATTACAGTGTCGTCCTTTGTAAGCCACTTTGATAACCAATTTTAATTATCAGGAGATGCTTATTTCTGTTATCCATTTATTCATTCTCCTGTTCATTTGCTCAGCAAATAACCGATTCATTCACTGAGTAAAATAAATGCCAAGTGTCACTGTCTAGGTGCCAGGGGTGCAGCCTTTAGATAAGAGAAGCCAGGACACCATGCCCATCCCAAACCTCTCCTTTTCAGAACTGATTTTTCTTCTATGCTATCCTAGTTGCTGTGTTTGGGCTGTGATACAAAATACCACAGGCTGGGTGGCCTAACCAACACAAATGTATTTTCTTATGGGTCTGGTGGCTAAGAAGTCCAAACTCAGAGGTCCGGACAGTTCATTTTCTGGCCAGGACCCTCTTGCTGGCTTGCAGATGGCTGTCTTCTCATTTTTGTTCCCACCTGGATTTTGCTCAGCACCTGCACAGAGAGGGCGCTCTTTGCATCCCTTCGTAGAAGGACAGGGCTATCCCACAGTCCTAACTTACTCGTCTCATTAGTCCACATGCAGATACACTGGGTGATGAGACTTCAGCCTGAATTAGGAGGAGACAGGCACATTCAGACCACAGCAAAAAAAAAAAAAAAAAAAAAAAAAAAAAAAAAAAAAAAAAAAAAAAAAAAAAAAAAAAAAAAAAAAAAAAAAAAAAAAAAAAAAAAAAAAAAAAAAAAAAAAAAAAGATGACCCGCCGCGCAATCCAAACGCCAGGCACAGTAAGGCAGAGGCAGCCCAGGACATGCAGCAGGCAGGCAGTTTCGCATCCTATCTTCCTTCTGGGTTTCTGGTCCCCACCGCCGAGTGTTAGGGCTCAATTACAGCCAAGGCCACCTCTCGCACAGGCTGCGGGAACTTCTGCTCCTGTTGTGGCAGAGAACTGCATCGAAATGAAAAGGTATGGGTCGTTCGAGCGCTTTGATAAAAGCTGAAGCGTCCTTCTGGTCTGAGGTTTGTTTCAAGTGCCTCGCTTTGTGCTACACGCATATTCCATTTCCCAAAATCCTATCTGTTTCTAATGCCACTTCCATACACTAACAGGGGAAAGAAAGGACCTACACCGGAGATACGGCTATAAAATATCCCAATCTACATAAAAATTAAAAGCAAAACAAGCATCAGTGTGATAAACTAGAAATGCTAAGTCTGTCTCTGACTGTGGAATGCCCCCCTGCTAAATTGACAGTGGTGCCAGAAAGCTTTTTTATAAATGTGTGAAGCTGTGTTCAGGCTGGGGAAGTGTGGCAGCCGGCTGCATCCACGCTGCGTGGACTCTGCAGTGTCCTTGTCCCTCCAGATAAATAACAACTTTAGAGCGAATTGCTGCTGTAATCACAATCATCTTCACCATCATTCTGGACAGAAGAGCACTCTTTATTTGAGGTCCAATCGCCATTCGCCTGGCTCTGCAGTGTTCTTCTTATCTCTGCTAAAGAGTCAGGCACAGCTCCCAGCAGAAAGTTGTAGGGTCGCCCACGCCCCCCCCCCCGCCCCAGTGGCATCTGGCATTTTGGCAGAAAACTCTAGGATAATCTTAAATACAGTTAGCATTCTTCCCATTTTTTTTTTCTTCAAACACTGAGAGAAACTGGATTTTTGTTATTTTCAGAACTAGATAGAGAAAGACTCAAGGAACATTTTTTAAAAATACATCTCTTCAAACTTGTGAAAGAAATTCATTTGGGGGAAGAGCTAAGAAGGGTGCTTCAGCTGTAATTTCTTTTTTAAAAAATGTCTAATTTTCCCAGAAAAACACGAACGCAAATGCAAATTCTGCTTTCTCTCTCTCTCTCTCTCTCTCTCTCTCTCTCTCTCTCTCTCTCTCTCCCCTAAAACAAAATCAGTATCAATTTATTTTTACTTTTCTAAAATGCAAAGAAGGATCCCATGTTTTTGAAGTAATTCTAACTCTCCCTGGTCACATTCCCAGCTTTGGAACACTGACTGACCAAGTATCTGGAGGCGTATGCAGCGGTTCTCAACCTGTGGGTCGTGACCCCGGCGGGGGTCAAACGACCAAATCACAGGGGTCACCTACAGCCATCGGAAATTCATAACTGTAGCAAAATTACAGTTCTGAAATAGCCACCCAAATTATTTTTTGGTTTGGGGTCACCACAACATGAGGAGCTGTATTGCAGGGTCACGGCATCAGGAAGGTCAAGAACCACTGGGTTAGTGTAGTAACCCAGCAGACAGAGCTGAATGGACGGGCAGACACAGATGATCTCTATTACAGCCAGATTCTACACCCTTCCTTACTTTGGTCTTTAAAGTGATAAGCACAGAGGGTTTTTGTGTATACAGTACAATCACGTGACCCGAAGAGTGCTTTCAGAAGATTAATCTGGTTGCAGTTGCTGGGCGAGGTAGAAAAAAAGCAGACCTCGGTGAGCCAAGGCCAATGCAAAGATCAGAGAGATACCGAGGATGAGGTGTCAGGGGAAGATGGGGGAGCCAGCAAGTGTGTGTGTGTGTGTGTGTGTGTGTGTGTGTGTGTGTGTGTGTGTGTTGTAATTTAAATATGTTCTAAAGGACATAAGAGCTCTCTCCCCCTGGCGTCTCAGGGCTCCCTGCGTGCCTGGCCTGCCCTCAGTCAACGCCTTCAGACTGTGCAGA
>PVJA010032215.1:0-24303 GCA_004027025.1 Myocastor coypus | reverse complement strand
TTTGGCCCAGTCTCTAATTTTCAAGTACTACTCTTGAGAGAATGACAGTAACTGAGTTTACCTCAGGAGCAGTACATATCAAAAAGACAAGAGTGACATGTATTCCAAACATGGTTTTAGCGTTACATTTTACTGTAGTCAATATGCTGAACCTTTTGAAGGTTCTTGAGACCAATATCTGATTCATCCTTTGTACATAAGTGTATGGTTTTGCTATTGATGTTTTCTGCTTTGCCTGCTTCCAGTCATTTCGTTGTTTAATCCATAACACATTCAGCTGTGTTATGCCCTTAAGTTCTTGTTTTCTTCTTTAAAGTTCTTATATTAGGGAGACTATACGATATTTACACATCAAAAGGAAGGAAGTAGCCAAATGGACAAAAATAAGTAAGAACAGAATACATTGCTACCTATATCAAGTCCTTTTACCTCAGAATACACGCATAAGCTGAAAGTGAAGCATCAGATGAGTTTATTCTTTTGAAATGGAAAGCAAAAAAGCACAGAGTAGCTATACTTCGTCTCAGAGAATGTAAAGTTTTTGTTAAAAAATCAAAGAAAAGAAACAAGGTGTCAGTTCATCAAAAAGATATAATTGTAAATTCACATGCATCCAAAATTAGATTTCTTATACACACAAAGCAAAAATGAAGAGTCTTTAAGTCAATAGCTGTCCAAATAGCTGCGCAGATTAAAGTGCCTGTAGGAAAGCTCAGGGGTGAGGGTTTCAATCCCCAAGTCTGTCATGCCTGCTCCACTCCCAGGATGCACTGAGGTGGCTATTGAGACTGAGCATGGTGGCACGTGCCTGTAATACCAACTCTAGGGAGGCTGTAAAGAGGCAATCTCGTAGTGATACCCTGAACACTCCGTAGACCCTTCCCTAAAACACACACAAAAAAAGAAAACATCTTGAAGGTAAAGATGCATTGCTCCATAACAGTAATTAAGTATCCAATATCCTATTTGCAGCACTGGAAAAACTTATTCACTCAGAAAATTATGGAAACATTTCATTGGAAAACACTTGATGTTTTAGATTTTTTAGAAGTGAATAAAAATAGTAAAAGAAGCCATAAGATACATAATACAGAATTTCATTAAACAAAATATTAAGAACTCAATGATGCTTGCTAAAATGCATAATCTTGTGTTCAAAATAGTTGCTCATATTGCCAGGTATTTGTGTGAAAAATGTTTAAATATTATAAGAATTTGAAAAGGAGAAAAAAGTTAACCATTAACTGTTTCTTTCAATAATCCCGTAGAAATCAGCAGTACAAATATCTAACCTATCCTGCACATATACATATGCATATTGACCCTTTTTTACTTATCATCTCATTTATTCCTTCACTTTCACATTTCTTCCATTTTACAGTAGATACATTTTACATTAAGAAGACAACACTATAATTGCACATGTGGGTCTGATTTATTTCACTTCCCAGTATATTTTCTAGTTGCATTCATTTACCTGTAAAATCCTCATTTATCTTTTTTATAGACCAGTAATGCTCCATTATGTGAAAAGACCTCATCATTTTTATCTAGTACTTAGTTAGCGATCATTTGGGTTGTTTCTAAGACTTACCTGTAACAAATTGTACTGCTATAAACAACAGTGCACATGTATCACTGTGGCATGATGTTTTTAGTCTTTGAAAAATATCCAAGAGAGAATTAGCTGGGTTGAATGGGACCTCCACACCTAGATTTTTAACAAATCTCCACACTCATTTCAAGGCATTGTAATGTTTTCTGTATTTCTTCTGTTGCCCAGGATTGTGTTTACTATTCTAAGTCATTCCTGGTGAAATTTAGAAATGTTTTCTTTAGATTGGTGAGGTATGTTAATCATATTTTAATCATTATTGCATTAATATTGTGAAACAATTTTGATAGTGTGCCCATTTTCAGTGTTGCTTCTTCCTATCCACTAGGAAGGAATGTCTTTCCAATTTCTGAAATCTGCTTTGATCTCTCCTCAGAGTATTGTAATGATAACTTCATCAATCTTTTGCTTCTTTTGTTAGATTGATTACTAGGTACTTCATTTTTGGGATGTTATTCTAAAATTTCTAGTTTCCTTAATTTTTCTCTCCATGACATTGTGTATAGAAATGCTATGGATTGTTGAGTATTGAATTTGTATATTTCTATGCTACTGAATTTGATTATTAAATCTCCAAGTCTCTTGATGGAGTTTTTGAGTTCTTCTATATAGGGCAAAATTTCATCTGGAAATAATACAGGTTTTGCTTTCCAATTTTATTTCTTTTATTTTGATCTCCTGTCTAATTAATTGCTCACACTAATATTTCCAGAACTATACTGAATAGGAGTGGTGAGAGTGGATATCCTTATCTTTTTCCTGATTTGAGAGTGAAGGTTTTGTTTTCATCCTTTCAGTATGATGTTGGATGTTGATTTCTGATAGATGACTTTTTATTGATTTTTATTTGGTATTCCAATTTTTCATGGATTTTTTTTGTCATGAATGAGTGTTGTACTTTGTTGAAAGGTATTTTTTGCTTCTATAGAGATGATTATGTGATTTTAGTATTTTGGTCTATTGCTGTGGTGTATAACATTTATTTAATTGTATGTATTAAACCAGTTCTGCATTCTTGTACTGAATCCATGTTGGTCATAATGTTAATCTTCTTGATGATTTGCTGTATTTTGTTTGTTAGCCTTTTGTTAAAGTTTTTTTAAAGGGTAAATACAATACTGAAAGAAAAGATAGTCAAAAAATACAGAAAAAGGAAACATAATACATTACAAATGGTGCAAAATTTCAAGATAATGGATTATTAGCGATGATTGTTATACTAGTCATTGTTATAGTGAAATTTATTGCTTACACTACCACATATAGATACACAACACTGGTGAAACAATTCAATAAATTGAATCCTTTCCATAAACCTTAATTTTTTCTGTTTCCGTTTTACTTTTTATTTTAAATTTTATTTTATTAAGAGTAGAATAATAATTGATGACATTAATGATTGTATATATTTGAAAAAAACAAGATGAAAGGTATTCAACAGTAGTGGTTATATTGCATGTTGTTATCTTCATCTATATTAACTTGGGTGATTCACCTGTAGTTTCCTTGTTTTATTGCATCGTTTGGTAGTTTTTGTACCAAAGTAACACTAGCTTTCAGGAATGAGCTTCCCTTGAAGCTCCATTGAAGAATATGAAAATATTTGGCATTAAATCATGTCTAAATGTCATAAAATTTAACTGGGAATCCATCAGGAACTGGGCTTTCCTTTGTAGGTAAGACGTTTTAGTTATATTTTTTCGATTTCATCCACTGATATTGAATTATTCATAGTTTTTATAACTTCTTGATTATATAGGCATCTGTTCATTTTTTATGTTTGTTTCCATCTTGTGGAATTAAAGATCATGGACCTAGGCATTGATAACTTCTGAATTTCTATAGAGTCTGCAGTGATTTTACCCTTTTCATTCCTTATTTTATGAATTTGAGGGATTTTTCCTTTTCTTTTCTTTTTTTGTAAAGATTAGCTAGAACTTTATCAATTTTAATTATTCATTAAACAAAGCAAATCTCCAATTCTTTTATTATTTTATTATTTTCTTTGTAACCATTGAATTAATTTCTCCTTTAATCTCTATAATTTCCTGCCTTCTTTGGGCTTTAGGCTTGCTTTCCTTTGTCTAGGAGCTTCAGGTGCTGCATAAGACTGTAGTTGGGCTCATTCTGTTTTTGTAATGTGAGAGTTTACACTAAATATTTCCTTCTTAAGACAGCTTTCAGCCCGGCGTGGGGGCTCACGCCTGTAATCCCAGCACTCGGAAGGCTGAGGCAGGGGTATCGTTGTGAGTTCGAGACTAGCCTGGGCTACAAAAGTGAGCTCAAAGCCAGCCTGAACTGCACAGTGAGACCCTGTCTCAAAAAAAAAAAAAAAAAAAAAAAAAGACAGCTTTCATTATATCCCACAGATTCTTTTAAAGCCTATGTGAAAGTTTTTGATCATATTGTCAGATTTCTTCTTTAATTTCATCTGTGACCCATTATTGAGGAGGTTGTTACTTAATTTCCATGTTTTATAGACTTTTTTATTTATTTGTCAGTAATTTCATTTCACTGCATTATGGTCACATAATACGCATGGTGTAAGTTCAATTCCTTTGCACTTACTCAAGAATACACTCTGTGCCTACATGGTCAATTTTGAAAAACATCCATGTGCAGCTGAGAAAAATATGTGTTCTGACATTTTTGAATGGAGAGCACTCTTTAAAGTTCTACTAAATCTATTTCTTCACAAATTTGGTTTAGTTTTGTTATTTGTTTTCTGAGTTTTTCGTAGTTGATCATTCTCTTTCTTACAATGGGCTGGTAAAATGGCCCGTTACAATTATTTTATTGCTCATTTGGAATTTTTTTGCCCTTTAAAATTTTTCTTCTATAATTAGGTGCTCCTAAATTTTGTGCAATATGTTTGTGATTGTTATCTTTTCCTCTTCCAGCTTTCTCCTGAATATGACACAGTTATGTTCTTGAACTTTTCTAATCATTGTTGGTTTGAGGTTGGCATTTTCAGCAATGAGTATAGCCACACTTGCTTATTTTGGGCCTTCTGTTGCAGGGAATATGGCTTTTCATCCTTTGAGTTTTCCTGGATAAATTTTCTATTGGGTATACATACATATATATATATATATATATATATATATATATATATATATATATATATATATATATATATATATATATATGTATGTATTATTTATAAATATATATTGTATTTCAATAAAACAGAAAAATTGTTAAGTATTACAGAATTTTATTTAACAGAGTAATACAAATTTCACAGTATTTGTTGTAATACATAGTATTGTCTTCCGACCAGTTATTCATATTACCAGACATGTGCACGCAAAATTGGAAGAAAGAAATATATAAGAAATTAAGAAGAGAAAATGTACAAATAATTGGGAAAAAGAAACAAAAAAATTAAAGCATTAACTGCTCCTTTATATACGCCAGCTGAAAAGCACAGTACAGTTGTCCAAACCATCCTGCTTACATAGATAGATAAATCAGTAACTGTTTCCTTTGAATAAGTTCATTTTCTTTCCCCAGTATTTATTGTGGCCTTCAGATTACATTTTCTCCTTCTGATTCTCTCACTAAGGAGACAATATGATGTTTGCACATTTGGATTTGATTTATTTCACTGAAAGTGTATGGTCTCTAACTTGGGAGCATATTTCTGGGAACATAGTATCCTTTCCTAGATTCTTGAAGCTCTGTGGCGAGCACTCCTCCCAGACTCACTGTTGTATGAAATGTATTTATGTATCTACCTTTAAATGTACTAGAAGTTCAGGGCTGCAACTAGTAGCCAACTCTACTCTCCCCACCCAGATTTTTCTCACTGTAGCTATGAAAGCCTGCAAGCTTTTGCTCATCAGATCTTACACATGGCTCCAAAGCAGTTTGGGCTTCGAGGTCATATATCAGTTAAAAACCACAACTTATCTAAGTGCCTTGTGAACCATTTGTTGGGCTTCTTTCATTTGTAATCACTCCATATCTATTTTTGAGAAAATGATCCTTTTATTATTTGTTATGGTCACCTTTCCACAAAATCTTGATCTGGGAAATAGCAGAG
Organism: Myocastor coypus; assembly: GCA_004027025.1. NCBI lineage: Eukaryota > Metazoa > Chordata > Mammalia > Rodentia > Myocastoridae > Myocastor > Myocastor coypus. The sequence continues at coordinate 18,640 of PVJA010032215.1, read as the reverse complement.
ATGATCATATGACTAACAAGAGTCTGGGCTGTTTGTGAACACAGAGCCAGGGCTTTTTCATCTGGTCCTGTTCCTAGAGACTGCCATAATTTAGCCAAATATTTAAAACATAAATTAAACTATGCCTCGGAAAAAATAAGCCAATTAGCTTCCCTTTAAAAAATAAAAGATCTGCTGCTACTTTAATATAATCTCTTCTTCAAACACAGGGATTTCTATTCCAGTGTCAGGAACTAGGTGAGCAATGGTTTCAGGAGTTTTCTCCTGCCCATACTCCACCTAATAAAAGTTCTTTTTTTGCTTTGTTTTGTTTTTCTAAATTTTTTAATACTTTTAATAAGAAATAACAATGAGACAGTTTCAATACACATTAGTAATAGATTACAAACATTTGACACAATGCAGATTGTTGTCTTCCTAGTAGTTATACAGAGCATAGGGTGTAGACGTGATAATTTTTCTAATCATTATTGCTAAAAAATTTCTTCTTGTTAAAATAAAAGTAATTGTATATGTAATCCATTGTTCCATAATATCAGTGCATTATTTGCAAAACTGACAGTGATGGAAGCTGTTGATTTAAGCCTTTTACAGCTCAGCATTCTTATCTAACTTTTTACTTTTTATGCCTTGTGATTAAACTTTTCTGCTGGGTGGTTAAGGACAAGTTAAAGCAAGACTCCCTTAAAAAAACATGTAGCTCTTGTATCTCCCAGGGTCAGTCAAATACTCTCAGGATTTACTTTGAAACCATGTAGAGTGCCTTGTAGAACTGTTGTCAAGGTCAGCCATCTGCATGAGTCACAACCATAGCTTGACCAGTTTGCTTTCTGTGAAAGCTTAAGACAATGTTTTCTTTCTAGGTGACTCTCTGTAGGCACACTGTATATCTTCAATCCTTTTCTTCTGTAGCCCCATAATCTCCTGGAACAGAAAACTGGGCAAACCACTCAGTTATAAGATGTTGTAGCACAAGTTCTCTTATGTCCTGAGTCCTCACTGACCTTGAAGGCCTAGGGCCAAAATACTGTTTATCATTGCAACCCTTCTTTTTCTTTAATTTTTGGCCTCTAAACTTATGTTCTTAACCCTCCAGAACAGAAACTTCATTATACTATTACTCTATAGCATAAGTACTTGAGTTTATCATCACTGTCTTTTTGAATATCAAAGATGTTAGACTTAATTTAGAATCAGTATTTTCCATGAATCATTGATATTGTAGTAAACCTCTATAGAATGGGATAAAAGCAGTTACACATTTTTACACAGAAGCTTAAAAATCTAAGCATACACAAAATTGGAGCTGGTCAATCCCATGGCACATTTTCCAATTTCTTACTCTCAACAAATATCATTTCCTGTTTTGTTGTAAACCAACCATTTACTAGAGAGAGAGTAAAACAGCAACTGAAATTACATGAGAAGCAGCACACATCCAAAAGACCAGAATGTCGGGCATTCCAATCTTAGTTCCAGCTTTACAAATTGCTATCCTCAGTGTGAAAAACCTCGTGGAGACTCCTAGGACCATTACCCAACCCATACTGAGTACACAAGTGCAAGGTCTTGCTTCAGCCATGTCTCTTATCCCCACTGCTTGCAGTCAGTTTGTTGTGTAACCCTTAAGTCTTTGATTTCCATTCAGCTGTGTTATGCCTTTCCATTTTTAGTTCTTCTTTTGAGTTCTTACACTAGTGAGACTATATGATGTTTACACATGTATGTCTTCTTTATTTCACTTATGAGTTTATCTTCAAGATACATCCACTTATGTATGAAATCTTCTAGTTTATCATTCTTTATACCTGAGTAATATTCCATTGTATAAAATACCACATCTTTTTCAACCATTCTTCAGATGATGGGCACTTTGGTTGTTTCCAAGATTTGGCTATTACAAATTGGGCTGCCAAGAACATAGGTGCACAGATATCACTATGATATGATGAATTCAGCACTTGTGCAAAAATTCCCAGTAGGGGGATAGCTTCATTAAGTGGGATTTTCAGTTGTAGTTTTTAAAGGCATCTCTGCACTGCTTTCTATAATGGTTGCACTGGTCTGCATTTCCACCAGCAGTGGAGAAGGGTTCCTTTTTCCCCACAGCCTCTCCAGCATTTCTTGTTGCTTGATTTCTTTATGGCAGCCATTCTTTCTGGGGTGAGATTGTATCTAATTGTTGTTTTAATTTGCATTTCCTGAATCGCTAGCGATGTATTTCTAGGCTTGTTGAATTTCTTTCTCCAAGAAGTGTGTGTCCATCATAGATGCCCGTTCCTTGATTGTGTCTTTATAAATTCTAGATAGAACTTTGTCTCAGTACTTATTAGTTATTTTTCTTTTCAAAATTTGTGGGCTGTCTTTTCAATCTGTTAGTAATTTCTTTGATGTCCAAAAACTTCTGAGCTAGAGGAGGTCCCAGTTGTTGTTTCTTACAAGTTTTACATGTGCATTTTGATTTTTGTTCATAAACTGCTTGCCTACATCGATGTCTTCAAGATTTCCTCCTACTTTCTCATGCAGGAGATTTAATGTTTCCCTTTTAATATTTAGATCTTTAATCCATTTTGACTTTACTTTAGTGCACGGTGATAGACCTGGCTCAAATTTTAGTTTTCATCATGTAGAGAGCCAGTATTTCCAGCATCATGTGTTAGTTTATCTTTCTTCCAAACATGTTTGGCCTCTTTGTCGAACATAAGGTGGCTGACTGTGTTTGTAGTTGCTTCTGCATCTTCTGTTATATTCCATTGACGTTTAAGCATATTTTGTTGCCAATACCATGGTGATTTTATCACTGTAGCTTTGTAGTATAACTTTAGGTCAGGAATTGTAATGCCTCCTGCTTTACCTGTGTTGCCTAGGATTGTCTTTACTATTCTGGGCCTTTTCTTGTTCCAAATAAATTTTATCAATGATTTCTCCAGGTCTGTGAGGTATGTTGATGGTATTTTGATAGGGATAGCATTAAATCTGTACAACAATATGGCCATCTTCACAATGTTGCTTCTTCCTATCCTGGAACAGACACTATATTTTCATCTTCTGAAATCTCCTATGATCTCTTTTTTTCAGAGTACTATAGTTTTCACTGAAAAGATTTTTTTCTTTCTTAGTTAGTTAGGTTATTTCCTAGGTGTTTCATTTTTTGCCATGCTACTGTAAAAGATATTATTTCTCTAATTTCCCTCTCTGTGTTTGTTATGTGTATAGAGGAATATTGTTGACTTTTGGGTATTGACTTTGTACCCTGCTATAATACTGAATTTAGGTATTAAGTCAAGTAGGTACTGGGTGGAGTGTATGGGTCTTCCAGTACAGTATGATGTCATCATAAATATTGAGAATTCACCTTCTTTTTTTATTCTTATTCCCTTTATTCTCACTTGTCTAAGGGCTATATCTATTGGTTGCAGAGCTGCATAATCAGAGTGGTGATAGAGGACATCCTTGTCTTGTACCAAATCTGGGAGTAAGAGACTCCAATTTTTCCCCATATACAATTTTGTTAGCCATTGCATTGTCACAAATGGCTTATATCAGATTGAGATAGCAGCCCTCTATTCTAAATCCTTGTAGGACTTTGATCATGAATGTGTGATGAACTTTTCCAAAAACTTTTTCTGCATCAGTAGAGATGACTTTGGACTTGGCTTTATTAATATAATATATTGCATTTATAGATTTGCATATATTGGACCATCCTGACATTTCTTGGATGAATCCTTCCTGGTCATGGTTTATATTTTCAATGTTATGCTGAATTCTATTTCTAAGAATTTTATTGAGGATTTTTGCATCTATTTGCATGAGAGAGATTGGCCTGTACTTCTCTTTTTTAGTTGGATCATTCTCTGGTTTGGGTATCACTGTAATTCTTGCTTCCTGGAATGATTTTGGGAAGATTGTTTCCTTTTTAATTTCCTTGAAGAGTTTGTGGATTATTGGGATTATATGTTCTGTAAATTTCTTGCAAAATTCAATGACGAATCCTTCAGAATCTGGACTATTCTTTCTCAGTAGGATTTTGCATTTCATTGGTCGTTATTAGGTTATTGAGCATTTTTATATATTCTTGATTCAGTTTTGGTAATCTTTATCTTGCTAGGAATCTGTGCATTATATCTGTGTCTTCAATTCTGTGAGAGAAACGATTCTCAAAGTAACAATGAATTATCTTTGAATCTCCACTGGGTCCATGGTACTTTTACTCTCTTGATTCCTTATTGTTTGAATTTGAGTTTTTTCTTCTCTCCTTTTGATAAGGTTAGCTATAGGCTTATCAAATTCATTTCATTTTTCAAAGAACCAGATTTTTGATTCGTTAATTGTTTGTATTGCATCCTTCATCCCAATTGACTTAATTTCTGCTGTAGTCTTTATAATTTCTTCCCATCTTGGAGGTTTGGATTTGGTTTGTTCTTCCTTTTCTAGATGATTGAGGTGAGAATTATAGTACTTATTTGTCCATCTTCTGTTTTCGTAATGTGTGAGATAAGAGCTATAAATTTCACTTTAAGAACTGCTTTTATTGTATCCTTAAATTCCAATGAGTTGTGCTTGAATTTTCATTAAATTGTAGATATTTTTTTAATTTCTTGTTTAATTTCAGCTGCAACCCATTGGTTGCTGAGGAGGGTGCTGTTTAATTTCCATTTTTGTTAGGTTTTTGTGATTTCTTTCATCATTTTTTCTGGCTTCATTGCACTATGGTCAGATAAGATATATGGGATAATTTCTGTTTTCTTGTATATACATAAACACTGTGGAGCAGAATGTCACCTGTTTTTGAATGTGTCCTATCTGCAACTGAAAAAAAAAATGTATTCGGAAGTGGCATGGTCGAACACACTATATATTTCCACTAAGTCTATTTTTTCCAAGTACTGGTTCAATTCTTCTTTCTTTCCTAAATTTTTGTCTACTTAACCTATCTTTTTGGGATAAGGTGTGTTAAGTTCTCCCATTAGGACTGTGGTATTGGATATTACAATTTTCATGTCCTTTAAGACTTGTCTTATATAGCTCGGTGCTCCTGTGTTACATGCATATGTATTTATGAATGTAATCTCTTCCTCTTGAAAATTTGCCGTAACCAGTATGTAGTGACCTTCTTTATCTTGTTTAATCATTCTTCGTTTGAAGTTGAGACTGTCTGAGCATAAGATTGCTACCCCTCCTTTTTCTGATGTGCTGGGGCATATAGCATTTTTTACCATCCTCTGACTTTCAGCCTATCAATTCTTTATGAGTAGAGTATATTTCTTTTATATAGAATATTCTGGGTTTTCCTTCCTAATCCACTCTGCCTGTCTATTTCTTAATTTGGTGAGTTGTGTCCACTTACATTGATGGTTATAACTGAGATGTATTGAACTATATTTGCAATGTTATTTAACTACTCTTGGTTACCACTTTATCTCCTGTGTTTGTTTGCCCTGTTGTCTGGGTTTTTCCCATTCTCTTTTGTGGAGTTCTGCTCATTTTTGGACTCTCTGTAAAATATCTTTTAGTAGTCTGAATATAGTTCACTTGGTCATCATGAAATTCTTTAGTTTTCCTTTGTCGTGGAAGTATTTTCCTTCTCCATCAAACTTGAAAGAGAATTTTGCAAGGTATAGCAGTGTGGGCTGGAATTTGTTTTCATGAAGCATTTGAAGAACTAGGCTCCATGCTCTTCTTGACTTCTTTCTTGTTCATGCCTATTAATCACACATTGCTGATCTTTTCATCATTTTGTAGATGTTGAATTATTTTTTTCCTGCATCCTAGTAGTTTTTAAGAGATCCTTTCTTACCTTTTCACTAACTGCTACAATGTCTTGAAGATCTGAAACTCTATCTTCACTTTCATTCAGATAGCTTTGCTCACTTATGGTTAAGGTTTTAATTTCCTATGTATCTTTTTAAGTCTGCTTCATGTGATCTATTTCTTTCCTATATTTCTCTTTCAAGGAGTCCAGTGTTTTCCTAATCTCCTCCAATGTTTTATCAGTATGTTCTTCAGAAGCATTTATTTCTTTCACTATGGTTAGCCTTTCTTATTTTGCTTCAGCTATTATTTCTGATGATTTCCTCTCTACCATTTTGCAGTTTTCTCTTTACTTCAGATGCTATTAATCCAGAGAGTTCTTTTTGTAATTCAGAAATTTTTTTTGTGATCCGATTTCCTCTCTAACATTCTGCATTTATTTCTTTACTTCAGATGCTATTAATTCAGGGATTTCTTTTTTACATCAGAGATTATTTATGATCTGATGTCCTCTGTACTATTCTGCAGTTGTTTCTTTACTTCAGATACTATTAACTGAGAGTTTTCCTTTTCTGCTTCAGAGATTACTTCTGATTGATTTCCTCTCCTTTTCTGGAGTTGTCTCTTTACTTCAGATGTTATTAATTCAAAGATTTCGGCTGTGTGATTTCCATTTTCTTCTGTGTTACTGTCTCCTCTATTTGTTCTGGGTGGACTTGGAGCCTGAAATTGAATTTTGCTCTTTGTCATTGTTTTAACACTGTCCTCTGATGTTTGGTGTAGAGTTCGGTGCAATTATATCTTTAGCATAATTCTTATCCAAAAGAGATTATAAGGTTAAGGTAGTTACAGTTTTGTATTTATGGAACTACCATTAAGAACACTAATAGTGAGTAGTGCTATTTAGCAGTTGAGAAACTTTTGTAACTAATGAGTGTGTATTTTACATAATAAGAGCAATCTGTATGTAGCTAAGCAGATATTAAATTGAGAGTTTGTGTTTAATTTAGTTCACCTAAGTTCTGTCTCATTACCTCTGTTTGATGTGCCTGGGATGGATGGGGCTCAAGGAAGAGTTGGTTAGTCTGACAGGCCACCTAGAGTGAGAAGTCTGTCCTATGCAGCAAGGAGGTGCTGGGACAGGTGGGGCAGAGGATGAGGAGGACAAGGGGAGCTTGAGTAGTGGAATGGTGAAGAGACTAGAAGCAAATTGGAAATAATTAATATTTTTACATTGCACATTGCAGGGATGTATATATATATATATATATATATATATATATATATATATATATGTGTGTGTGTGTGTGTGTGTGTGTTTATTATATATTGCAATCATGTACTAATAAAAATAGATTAATTTTAAAAAGGAAAAAACAAAATTATAGCAATCAAAATTTCATGGTACTGCCATAAAAATAGGCACACTAACCAAAGGAATAGTAGTCAATGCCTATAAATGAGTGTACACATCAATGATGAGTTTTTTCTGCTGAAAATGCTAAGCACACACATGGAAACAGGACAGTCTTCAATAAATACTGCTTGAAATACATAGTATATACACAAAGAATGGAAATGCACCATTTCATAAACTCTTTTAAAAGAATCAATTCAAAATAGATTAAAATATGTCATATGAAACATTTTATTATATGAGAAACCTAAATTATAAATAAAGAGCAAAAACAAAAGATAGAAGTAGGGAGATATATCTTTCTCAAAAAGGGAGGAGATAAAAAAGGGAGGTAGCAAAAAGTGGAAAACACAGAGGGGCGAAAAAGATGTGCTCCTTACCAACTCCACACAAAGTTTATGAACATTATGCACTGCAAATATATATTTACCAAAAATACAAATAAACAACAATTTTTGGTTTAAAAGTCCCCTAGTAGAAACCATAATAATGGCATGTGAGAAACCACCCAGTGACTGAAGCTGCAGGCAATATCATGTTTTATTTCTTTATCTACAGCCAGGTTGACGTTGGAATGATTACACTAGCAATCTGAAGGAGGAACAGAGTTTATTCAGGTTTGAAGGTGGTGGACGCAGTTTTATAGAGTATAATGAAAATCTGGATGGATTGCATGAGTTTAAGGGTATCAGGGCAATCAGAATAACTTGATTCTCAAAGCAGACATAAGTGAAATGTGGGGTAATCTTAGCCTCACACAATATTGCTTTATCGCCCTTGTTTGTTTATCAGGGGTCAGCTATTGTCAGTAATGGACAGTCAATTGCAGTGGGCAGTGAAAATCTCTTTCAGATCACATTCAGGCCAGTCCAAAAACAGTATAGAGGAAAAGGTGTATACCATTGATCTCAGATGATAGTTCTTGTATAAGACCTGTAAAACTGAAGAGCAAAACCAAAAATATACAAATAGATGGCCCGGCAGGATGGCTCTGTGGTCTAAAGCACCTGCAGGCAGCTGCAGGGACCGCGGTTCAATCCCTGGCACCACATGCTGTGCCAGCCTTGCCCTCAGGGAAGGCTGAGCCAGCTATAAAAATAAATAAATAAACAAACAAACAAAAGTTTTGCCGGGCGTGGTGGCACACGCCTGTAATCCCAGCACTTGGGAGACTGAGGCAGGAGGATCGATGCAAGTTCGAGACCAGCCTGGGCTACAAAAGTGAACTCAAGGCCAGCCTGAACTGCATAGCGAGACCCTGTGTCAATAAGACAAAAATATATATATATATACATATATATATATATATATATATATATATATATATATATATATATACAAATAGAACTGCATCAAATGGAAAACTTTCAGCACAGTTAAAGAAAAAATTGAGAGAAAATACTTGTAAATCATACATTAAGTAAAGGACTATTATACAAATACACAAAGAACTCAAATCATTCAATAATATGATACTAAATAATGCTGTTAAAAGCAAGTTCTTTACCTCTCACCTAAAAATAAAGCCAGCTATGATGGTACAGGTTTGTACTCAAAGTATTCCAGGAGGCTTGGGCAGGAGGATCAGAATTTCTAGCCTACTGGTACCTTGATACCTTCGTTCACAAAAATTTGAAAAGGGATAGTGCTGAAGCTCAATGTGAGGGCTCTGGAAACTGTCCGTAGTATAAATAAATAAAAAATAATAAATGAATAAATCTCTTTTTCCTAACCAGAAAAACTATTACTGTTAATATGCTGTGTTTCTCAAATTAACTTACACATTCAGTACAGTGACTATCAGAAATTTATTTGAATAAATTCAGAAATTTTTTTTAATCTCTATTAAGTTTCTTAGTAAATCTTGTTTGTTTGTTTTTTTATTTATTTTTATGGCTGGCTCAGCCTGCCCTGAGGGCAGGGCTGGCGCAGCATGTGGTGCCGGGGATCGAACCGAGGTCCCTGCAGCCTCCTGCAGGTACTTTAGACCACTGAGCCATCCTGCCAGGCCCCTAAATTCAGAAATTGACACTAAAGTAAATGTGAAATTTTAAGGGACTCGGAATTATCAAACCAATACTTCAAAATAAAAATAACCAAAAGTTAAATGAGTCACTATTCTTCTTTTAACTACAAATTTTATTCTCAATGAACTAAAACAAAGTAGCTATATATCTATCATATATATATATATATATATATATATATATATATATCCATATATATATATATATATATATATATATATATATATCCTCATATGTATATTCTCTTTAAAGTTTCTAACACTAGGAGAGAATGTCATACCAATCAAATAAGTACATTGAAGGGCAGAGATACAATATGAATCATAAATAAAAAGTATAATTAAATAATATTCAGATCATTAATTAAATAGTAATTAATTACAATTAAATATTTCAAAACAATATTCCAAAATTCAAATCAAGTCATGATTCAAACTGAGGCTTGAATGTGGCATGCCATATGTATGAATCTGTAATCAATTAAGATGACTCACATAGTGTTTGAATAGGTGAATATATACAAAGATATCAACTAAGAAAAAGTTTCTATGGTAGTAAAGAATTACTAAGAATAAGACGCAACATAAATACTGGAATCTCAAATATATGATCAGAACTTCTAACATTTTGGAGCTAGAATATCACACAAAGTTCTCGTATGTCTTGTACATGGATAGCATGGACAGTGTCCATGATTCCTACTGGTCACCAGGTGTCACTTGTGGGACTGAGATAATACTATTTTCTTGACATCCACCCTGTAGATCCAGACAGAATCATGACCCATAGGATGCAGGAGAAGTCAATTTGTAGAATATGCTCATGGAAGTATTCTGCTGCTATATATAAAAGAATAGTTGAAAGACCGCTTTTGTATACCTTTTTCTCCTGTGTTTAATTATTTGCCCTTTCTGGTGGGTTCCTTCCATTCTCCTTCATGGACTTGTGGTCATTTTGATCCGTCTCTAGGATATCTTTTAGTAAACTATGCAGGGTTGGCTTTGTCATCATGAAATTCTGTAGTTGTTCTTTATCCTGGAAGTATTGCACTTGAAAGAGAGTTTTGCAGGGTATAGCAATCTGGGCTGGATTTTGTTTTCTTGCAAGACTCGAAGCACTTTGTTCCATGGTCTTCTTGTCTTGATGGTTTGTAAAGAGAAATCTGCTGTTATTCTGGTGGGTTTTCCTTTATATGTTATTTGTTTCTTTTTTCTAGCAGTTTTTAGTATACTGTTCCTGTGCTGAATTTCTGGGATGTTGATTATTCTAGGTCTGGCGGTGGTTTAAATTGGGTTGATGCTATTTGGAATTCTATATGTTTCATTTACATGAATGTCAAATTGTTTCCACATATTTGGAAAGTTTTCTGCTATTACTTCTTCCCATATTCTTTTTATATGATTGTGGACAGACTCCTGCTTTCTCACTGATGACTATTTATCTTACATTATTCATGTTTGCATCATGCAGATGTTGAATTATTTTTCATTGCATGCTAGTTGTTCTTAGGAGATATTTTCTTACCTCTTCACTAGCTGCAATGGTGTCTTTAAGGTCTGAAAGTCTATTTTCACTTCCACTGAAATGGTTTTGACAACTTGTGATTGAGGTTTTAAGTTTCTGTATAGCACTTTGAATCTGCTTCATACATTCTATTACTTTCCTGTATTGTTCATTCAAGGATTCCATCATTTTTCTATTCTCCTTTTTGCCATTGTCTTTAGAAACACTTAGTATTTCTTTTATTATAGGTATTACTTCTTGTTTTGCTTCAGAAATTTCTGATGTGATTTCCTCTATGCATTTCTGCAGTTGTTTCTTTACTTTAGCTGCTATTATTTCAGAGATTTCAGGTGTGTCATTTCCAATTTCTTCAATGCTGTGGTCTTCTGTATTTCTTCTGGGTGGGCTTGAGGCCTGAGAGTGCAATTTGCTCCTTCTCTGTGTCATTATGTATAGCCCTGCCTTCTGAGTTTTGGTTAGACTTTTGGTAGTATTCTTACCTTAGCACCCGGTCCAGATCTACCAAGTTCAAATTAATCCAAGTGGGTGTGGCTTGGGTCTGGCCTTTCAGCTGCACTTCTTGTTGTAGCCTTTGGGGGAAAACCTGCTGTGCCCCTCTGGCAAGATGTTCTGCTCCTGGATCAGCTGGGTGTGTTTTGTCTCTAGTCTCTCTCTCTCTGAAGGGAGTTCTCCAGCAGTGTTCTACACTGGGCATGATGGGCCTGGTTGCTGGTCGAATGAGTTTCTGGTGGGTCCAAGGAGGTCTCACTCATGCCCTGGTCCTAATTGTTGGTTGAATGAGTTTCTCACAGGTGAGACACATTTCTTAATTTCAAAGCTCTTTTTTTAAAACACTAATAATAAAATTATTGTGTGACTGACTTCCACTGAAAAAACCAAGACCATTCAGTGAGGAATGTAATCTTTGACAAATTCTGCTAGAGCAACTGAGCATACATTATACAAAGAAAGAACTCAAATTTGTACCCTAAACCATTTAAAATTGACTCAGAATTGGTGATCAACTGAAATCTGAGTCTATGTGATATACTTAGAAGAAAATACAAGAGTAAAACTTGATGACCATGGATTTGGCAACAGGTTCTTATATGTGACACTGAGAATATGACCAAAAAGTATAAAGAAAATTATACCGGGGCCTGGCGGGATGGCTCAGTGGTCTAAAGCCCCTGCTTGGGAAGGCTTGGGCAGCTTCAGGGACCACAGTTCAATCCCCAGCACCACATGCTGAGCCAGCCCTGCCCTTGGGGCGGGCTGAGCCGGCTACAAAAATGAGTGAATAAACAAACAAAGGTTCTGAAACAAGAAAAAAATAAATAAAATTAAAAAAAAGAAAATTATACCAATAGTCTTAGTTTTTTGATGAATCTCTACACTGATATTCTCAATGATTGTGCAGTCGACACTCCCAACAACAGTGGAGTTTTCTTTTTCCCCCGTAGTCCCTTCAGTATTTGTCATTGGTCAGCTGCTTGATCATAACCCTTCTTTCTGGGGTGACATGGACTCTCAAGTGTTGTTATAATTTGCATTTCTCAAATGATCAATGATGTAGAACACTATTTCATATATCTATTTGACATTTGGATTTCTTCCTCTATAAAGTGAGTACTGCTGGGCGTGGTGGCACACACCTGTAAACACGTCACTCAGGAAGCTGAGGCAGGAGGATTGGTGCAAGTTTGAGACCAGCCTGGGCTACAAAAGTGAGCTCAGGTCAGCCTATACTGCACAGTGAGACCCTGTCTGAAAAAGACAAAAAGAAAGAAAGAAAGAAAGAAAGAAAGAAAGAAAGAAAGAAAGAAAGAAAGAAAGAAAGAAAGAAAGAAAGGGAATATTCACCTCGGATGTGTACTTTTCGATTGGGTCTTTAAAGTTAAGGGCCTAGGATTTTCTATATATTAGTCCTTTGTTAAAGTAACACCTGTTAATTTTTTCCCACAGTATGGTTTGTGTCTTTATTGTGTTTTTGTGCAAAAGCTTTAAAATAAGAAGAGATCCATTTCGTTGATCCTATGTGATAATTCCTGTGAAATTGAAGGTTTTTTTCATAAAGTCTTTACCTAAATTTATGTCTTTAAGAGATCCAACTATTCTGTCTTACAGTAGGTTTAACCTGTGGGAGTCAGGTATTTTGTCTCAGCAAACAGAAAATAATTAATATCGGTTTTCATACTCAGTAGGGTTCTTTCATTGGTATTACCTGGCCAAGTGATTCAGAAGTCATTGGAGATTAATTTGGGAAGAGCTTTGAGAACGTTTGGTGATGCCAGCTGGAGAAACAATCTTAGAATGCTAAGACAAACTTCATGGCAGATTGTAGACAGAGATTAGAAGGCCAAAATGTTAAGGTACAGAAGCTAATAAAAGAGACAATCTACCAAGGTATCAACAGTTATTATTCTACCCAGAATGAAAAACCTAAGGCAAGTATGGAGAACAGAAATATGAGAACAAAAAGGCATAACAGACTTTATGGCTATTTAACTTCTACCAGAGAAATGATCTCAGACAATCAAAGGAAAAAACAGAGGGCCTAACTTGAGGAAGGTGTGTAGGTCTCTCATAGCTGGAAGAAAAACAGAGAAACAGTAAAAAAAATATCTATAGGACCTTATCTGGAGTCCTAGCCAGCTAAGCAAATATGTTATGGCTTTGAGCATGCTGGAATCTCCTTCTGGAGGTAGTTTCTATGTTTTTTTTTTCTGTCCTGAGCAAAGAACCAGTAAAGATAAGAACTAACCGCAACAGTATTCTTTAGTACAAAGAGAAACTGGTGCTTCAGAGTAAATTTGGGCCAAATAAATGTGAGTACACCTAAGAATGTCAGAGTGAGCCAAACTTGTGAGAGAACCCAGTGGAAACAAAGCTTAGTGTTGATAGTCTTCTTTGTGTCACCCACTACTTAGGCTGACAAGAGGTCTAGATCTTCCCAAAGGAAACCTGTTCTAGTTCTCTTAATAAATCCACATGCATGGTTGTGCATATGTATTGTATGATTTTGTAATTAATTGGCCAGTGTTACTGTTCTGAATAATTTTAAAACATTCTAATATCCTTTCTGATGTGGTTAAGATGACTTACAACCAGATTTCAGAAGACTTTGGAGGTCAGGCAATATGACCATGAGAATTAAGTGTGTGAAGCTCTGTGTGTGATGCTGAATGTACAGTGGAGACCCTGGGAAACTGGAGAGGCCAAGAACTTGAATTTTCTGAGGGAAATTGAAATGACAGAATAAAGCTAACCATAAATACAATCATGAGTGCTACAACCATGAATAGTGATTCAGGGTCTGGGTATTTGGTGTTTATATCCACCACAAATTACCCTAGGTACTAGACAATGACCTAAGGACCTTCATATGTGTGCTGTTTGACTTGGAACTTGCTTTAGTCATCTTCTATTCTATCATATTATCTGTAGCTTTTGGAATGAAAATGTTTATCTCATATCACTATACTTTGAAGAGTTTAACTTCCTTTTCATTTTTACTAGGGCTTACACTTAAGAGTTTCCCATAAATCTCAGAAGAGACTTGGGACTTGCAGTTTTTAACCAATGTTGAAACTATTAACATCTTAGTACTCTTAGATATGTGCTAAGTGCATCTTGCGTAAAGCAAGCATTTTGACACCCAAGAGGATAATACTGTGGATCATATCTATATATACTCTCAAAGCCTCATGCAGTCATAGGTGAAGCGATTGTATCAGGAAGTGAGTAGATCATGAACATGAGACATAATATTACTCCACTGGAAAGTTTATAGCTGGGTCTGATGTTTGGAGGGGAAATATGTTGATCACTCTGAAAACAATCTGGAAAGTTCTACTGTATACATCGTTGCTTCCTGGCTAACTTGACATGAGCTATTTATTTTCTGTCATGCCTCTTTTCCATGGTACCTTACCTGAAGCCAACTGACTAGGGGCTTGTTATGTTTTGTGTCTAGGTATACCCCTAAAGCTTCATGTGGTCATAGGTTGAGCTATTTCAGAGGTATATGGATTTAGAATATCTAATCCTGGAATTGATTCTTGGTTCCATGCTAGGATAAAATACAGTAGGATTAAGGGTGTGAATGCTACTCATGCTAAGTAGCTGGGATAAGACACAAAGGATAGAAAGAGCTTTGGTCAGTCATGTTGCTTTTGTTACTTTCTGCCTGCCGTAAAATGTTTCTCCTTGACTGTGCCTATCTGTTGTACCACCCGACTTTGGAGCTTTCATTATGTAATGGAGCCTGTACATACTGTGAGTGTTAGGTATTTTATCTCAATAGTGAAGGAAGTTACTAACATAGGGCAAAACCTCTAAACATTGTGAGCTAAAATAAACTCCTCCTTCTTTGCCTTGTAGGTATTGAGCAATTTGTCCCACTATAACTAAGATATCTGGTGCTGAAAACTGACAGTTCCTCAAAAAATTCAGCATAGGTTTTTTTCATATGACCCTTCAATTACACACACACACACACACACACACACATATATATATATATATATATATATATATATATATATATATATATATATTCAAAGGGCTGAAAACCCAATCCAACAGGTACATGTACATATATTCAGGTTACATCATAGCATTAATCACAATATTGGAACACTATTCCACTAATAGTGAAAATAGCTAATATATCTTTCAGTGAATGAATGTATAGAACAATTGAGGTCTACCCATACAACAAAACATAGTTACAGAATAGGGTAAAATGAAGCATGCTAACACAACAATGAAAGGTGAAAATGCTATGCTAAATATATACAAGCCATACACAAAAGACAAAAGGATATATACTTTTATTTCTATGAAATATGCCCAATAGGAAAATATACGAAAACCAAATTATAGTTCTTTATCACTAGTAAGTTTCTGATAACAAGTTGTAAGCTATATGGTATGGGTATTTTCTTTTTTTCATTCTTCTTCTTTTTTTTTTTTTTTTTTTTTTTTGCGGGACCGGGGTTCAAACTCATGACCTTGCACTTGCCCAGCAGGCACTTGTGCCTCGGAGCTATCTCCCCAGCTCCCCCATTCTTCATTTTTTTAAACATTTACAAATGGTTACTTTTTATTTTTTGTTTGTTTTATTTTTGTTACATTTAATAACAAATAACAATGAGGCAGTTTCAAAACATGTTAGTAGTACGACACCAATAATTAATACAATGCATATTGTTGTCCTTTTAGTAGTTTTTCAAAGTACAGGATGCAGACATGATAATTTTTTAATTATGAGTACAAAAATTTCTTCTCATTTAACTAAGAGAATGCAGTTGAATATATAGTCCTTAATAAAATCCTAGTGAATAGAACACAACATATCATTAAGAAGATTATTCACCATGACAAAGTAAGGTAGCATTCACCCCAGGAATGTAAGAATGGTTCAATGTATGCAAATCTATAAATGTAATACACTATATTAATAGAGTCAAATCCAAAAAACATATCATCTCAATCGATGCAGAAAAGACTTTTGACAAAGTTCAACACTCATTCATGCTCAAAGTTCTACAGAAAATTGGAATAGAGGGCCACTACCTTCATTTGATAAAAACCATCTATGACTATCCAACAACTAACTTAATTCTAAATGGGGAAAAACTGAAGTCTGTTACTGTCAGATCTGGTACAAGACAATGATGTCGTCTATCACCACTCCTATTCAATAGAATTCTGGAATCATTAGCTACAACCACTAAACAAGAGAGATAAATATAAGGAATAAGAAAAGGAAAAGAAGTTAAACTATCATTATTTACGGATTACATGATAGCCTACTTGGAAGATCCAAAACAACTCCATCAAGAAGCTGCTAGAATTAATATGAAAATTCAGCAGTATAGCAGGGAACAAAGTCAGCACACAAAAGTGAATAGCATTCCTCCACAAAGATAACAAGCACACTGACAGAGAAATTAGAGAAACAATACTTTTACATTGGCATGACAAAAAATGAAATATGCTGGAATTAACCTAACTAAAGAAGTAAAAGATAGAAATCAAATTGCACGTTTTACACTTGAAAGCATCAACAAATGGGACCTCCTCTGTCCAAGAAGTTTTTGCACATCAAAGGAAATTACCAACAGAGTGAAAAGACGATGCACAAATTTTGAGGATTTTAACTTATAAGTACTCAGACAAAGGTCTTCTATCTAAAATATATAAAGAACTAAAAACTATTAGTGTTCCAAAATTCAAAGACCCAATCCAGAAATGGGTATCTGAGATGAACACACATGTCTCAGAGAAAGAAATACATCAAGCCTACAGATACATGAAGAAATGCTCCACCTCACTAGCCATTCGTGAAATGCAAATCAAAACAACACTTAGATACCATCTCAACCCAGAAAGAATGGCTATCATAAAGAAATCAACCAGCAACAAATGCTGGAGAGGCTGTGAGGAAAGAGGAACCCTTTTCCACTGCTGGTGGGAATGCAAATTGGTGCAACCATTATGGAAAGCAGTGTGGAGGATACTTAAAAAACTAGAACTGGAAATCCCATTCAATTCAGCTATCCCCCTACTGGGAATTTTCCCAGAGGAACGGAAAACATCATACCATAGCAATATCTGTGCATCTACGTTTATAGTAGCTCAATTTGTAATAGCCAAATCTTGGAAACAACCAAAATGCCCACCATTTGAACAATGGTTGAAGAAAATATGGTATTTTTATACAGTGGATTACTCAGATATAAAGAATGATAAGCTGGAAGACTTCATATATAAATGGATGTATATTGAACATATATTTATTAGTGAAATAAACCAGACCTACATGTGCACATATCGTATAGTCTCCCTAGTATAAGAACTCTAAATTTTTTTCTTTCCTTACCAATATCAAGTGGAAGATATGTTATGCCCACACCCTGTGATAGCTATATAACTATTGCGAGGACAATATGCAGTGTGTCAACTGTTTTTTTTTTAAAAAGTAATGTTTATTGAAAGTGTTAATGTTTGTTTGAACAATCTCATATACCTATATCTATTAATCTGAACTGATCCAATGATGAAAATATGTAACAAAACCAGTGTTAAATTTAAAATAAATAAATAAATATTTTGAAATTTAAAAAAGTAAAAATAAAAAAGAAGTAAAAGATCTATTGAATGCAAAGTAAAGTACTCTAAAAAAAAGAGAGATCCTAGAGGATTTCAGAAAATGGAAAGATATTGAATGCTCCCGAATAGGAAGATCCAATACTGTCAATGTGGCCATATTCCTTAAATTGTTACACAAATTTAATGCAATCTCTATCAAAATGCCATCAACATACTTGACAGACCTGGAGAAATCATTGCTAAAATTTATTTGGAACCAAAAAGACCTATTTAGAACCAGCAAAGACAAACCTGGGCAACAAAGTAAGACAGGAAGCATTATAATTCCTGACATAAGTTATACTACAAAGCTGCACTGATAAAATCAGCACGGAATTGGCAAAAAATAGATGTGAGGATCAATGGAATAGATTAGAAGATGTAGAAGCAAATACAAACACACTCACTCTCTTATTGTTAACAAAGGGGCCAAAACATGCTTATGGAGGAAAGACAATCTAACAAATGATGTCCAAAAAATTGGCTTTCTTTTTTTTTTTTTTTTTTTTTTTTTTTTTTTTTTTTTTTTTTTTTTTTTTTTTTTTTTTTTTTTTTTTTTTTTTTTTTTTTTTTTTTTTTTTTAAGAATTTTTTATTTTATTTTATTTTTTCTTTTCTTGCTTCAGAACCTTTATTTGTTTATTCACTTATTTTTATGGCCGGCTCGGCCCGCCCAGAGGGCAGGGCTGGCGCAGCATGTGGTGCCGGGGATCGAACCGCGGTCCCTGAAGCCTCCCAAGCTTTCCCAAGCAGGTGCTTTAGACCACTGAGCCATCCCGCCG